>KE525347.1:2705320-2757303 GCA_000441895.2 Anopheles sinensis
ATACACACACACACACACACCAACAGTCGTTGGTTCAGCGAGGGTGATTGAAATCGACACCTCCTCCACCTTCCACACTATCTCAATCCTTGAAGGGTGTGCGTGTGTGTGTGCGTGTGTGTGTGTGTGTGTGGGCGCCGGGTGCCATTTTGCCGCTCGTGAGGCGCAATCATGGCTGCGTCCGTTGAAGGGTTTCCCTCCTGCAGCCTTACTGTTGCGGCTGAGGCGTGCGTTCGTGTTTGGTTAGTTGAAGCGGACCGGGGCCGGAAGAGGACGCGGCCGACACGCTGCCGCCGGTGGCCGAGCTTGAGCGACGCCGACGGCGCCGCCGGTCGTCACCGTTGCTGCGGTGGTTGCTGCCGGTCGGTTCAAACTCGTCGTTCGAGTCGTCGTCGTGTACGTTGATCTCCTCGTCCGAGTCGTCGGTCGGTGCGGGGCTGACGGAGTCCGGGTTGGAGGAGGCCGCCGAGGTGGCGGCGTAGGAGCGCGAGAGGCCGGCGAAGAGGGCGGCGGCCGAGGTGGGCACGAGCGACCGGAAGGCGCTGTGCTCACCGCCCATTAATAATGGAGTTGATGCTGTGACTAATGACGCCGCTTGGGCCGCCGCCACTGCCGCCGCTGCCTGGGCTCCCAGTGCGGCCGCTGCCGCCGCCGCCGACGCCGGCGAGGTGGAGGGATTGGGGTGGAGGTGGGCCGCCGCGTGATGGTGGTGATGGGGCGCATGGGGCGGCAACTGTGAGGAGCCCGGCGGCGGTGGAGGCGGCTGGTGAGAGTGCGGATGGGAGAGCGCATGGTGGTGCGGGTGGAACGGGTGCGCATGGGGGTGCGGAGGGTGGTGCAGGTGCGACAGATGATGGTGGTGGTGGTGGTGCGGCGCCCCCGGATGTGGGGGAAGATGGTGAGCGGGGTGGGGTGCTCCCGGGGAACCGGAGGAAGGCGCTGGGGCCGCCGCCTGCTGCGACGGCGGCTGCTGGGAAGTGCCCGTTGGCGGCTGCGATCCGGTTGGCAGCTGCGGCGGCTGCTGCAGCGGCGGCGGCGGCGGGGAGCCAGGGGTGAAAGCGGAACTTGCCGCCGTTCCCGCCGCCGCAGCCGCTCGCGTGGTCGGCGAACTGGACCTTTTTAAAAGATTCATTCTTTGATGACGTCGCCATTTCGCCCGTCTGTTGGAAAACCAAACCTAGTAGTTCAAGTTATAAGTATATTAGGCTCAAACACTTATAGCTAAGCGCGAAAAGTTTTCCCCATTTCCTTCGGACGGTGCGGGGTGCTGAGGGAGCGCGCGATAGAGTTGTCACCAGTGTCACGGTTGTAAAAATGTTAGACAAAAAGGGTACTGAGGCCGGAATGCAAATCACAACGAATGACAACTCTATTGCTAACTCCTCCATGGTAGTTCCACTCCACACGCAAACATTTGACTCCGAAAGAGGTGAAGGAAACTTGTCTATCCTGGTTCTACGATAGTTACCTGAACGCGGGCTTCGCTGAGGGAGGTACGGGACGCAAGTCGTTCGCGGGTACTGACGCACGGATAGTGCGACTTGTCGAACTCCTTCTCCAGCTCCTCGAGCTGCTCCGGGCTGAAGGTAGTGCGATTACGTCTAAACTTTGGTTGATCACCGTCCAAACTATTGGAGTCTTCTCCTTCGATATCTGTTGGAGTTGAAAAACAACATCACAAACATCGTTAGAAACATTCTTCTGCCTGTTCGGTAGGTTCTATAAGGGTAGGGACATAATTTCTGCCAAAGTTTTGGAACATAGAAATACCTACCGATTAATCGATTGCCATCGGGAGATCCAAGTGTCTCGTGGGAGCCGGATCCAGGAGATCCGATCGTTCCTGGAGTGGTACTGCCTCCAGGCTGCGACATGTTTGGTAGACCCTGCCCTGGAGACCACAGATGGGTCGGTGTAGGCCACGGAAACCCACCGTACGGAGGAGGCGGGTAGAGCCCATAGCCGGCGGCTCGGGCAAATTCGGCTGCCGCTCGTTCCGCCGCTCGGTTGCGCAGGATTCGGTTGATGGACGACACTGAAGGGGCGGTAGCATTCGTGCAGACACCTAGAAGAACCAAAAAGAAGCATCATAAAAATTAGGTTAGAAAGACTTCTCTCCTGATGTCTTCATTTGCTGGAACTTTAATCCTTTAAACGGCCGATCAGAGTCCTTTCGACGGAAGTCAAAACCGGCTGTCACAATTGGCTCTCGAGGCTGTCAGATGCGGGCTTTTGGGGGACCAAAACCAGTCGTGGTTGGTCACAGTTACAGTGCGTTAACATTCCGCACTCGTCGGATGGATTGACTGGCGTGACGCTTTTCGTGGACCATCCTCGTCCTCCTTCCGTAGCGACCTGTCAGGTGGCCGTTGAGATTTCAATTTCCAATCGAGAATTACCGAGAACTGGAGCTTAAGAATTTATCTCCCGCAGGGTTGTACCGGGGTCTGCTCGAAGATCGATTTCACATGGCCAATAGCCACGCGAAACGCCGAGGACTCGCCACCATGCGTCGTGTCATGCCACGCCGGATTCGAGATTTATTCCACTCTTCAAGTGTCCAACCTCACTGGAAACCTTTCAACCGAGTGAAGACTTCATCCCGTGCCAGTGACAGTTTGGTATCATAACCTTCCAAAACGGGGCGCAACAATCCAATCAAACGATAGCTGGCTGGCCCAACCGGTGGTCCAACCGCACCGAGACCTAGACCCAAACAGCGATTATCGAAACGGACAGGCAGGAAAATGAAATCCCCCAAAATCGCTCTCGGAGGAACTCGCTCGCTCCTTTCCGGTTGGTTTCGAGTGCGTCCCATGGTGATCCCGGTTGCTACTGCACCGCAGGAAGCCCTGCCGATGCTCTCGCACCCCAACTGGGAGATCAACTTAAATGCCCTTCAATTAGAAAACCGTCAACGATTCGCTGACGAAACGGAGGTGTGCGTGTGCGTTAGGCTTCGAGATCGAGTTGAAAGGAACCAAAAAGGAAAGGCAGGTCTCGTTGGGACGCAGCCGACAAAAAAGAAAAACACCCCGTGGTCGACGAAGGAGCAGATGAAAGAAGGAAGGCTCGAGTATATCTGAATGTAAACACGGAATTTTACACATCAAATTAGGATTCAATCGTCTCCGGAACGCGTCTGACTCGGCCGATAGCGTTCACATTTCTTAGAATTGCGGTAGGACTAATTCGGGAAGTACCGAAACCAAAGGAGCACTGTCTCTGTAGCAGCACCTGAAACTTGTTGGTCCAACCGGTAGTCGACGCTGAACGAAAATACACATCTTAACAGCTTGGAGCAGCTGTGTGCAAGTGGCCAAAGAGAACTGGCATAGGTATCTTTAGAACACCATCCTTTAATTAAGCAAACAAAAAAAGGAAACGGGATACACACGGGGGATAACCTAAGATTGGCGTGTTCTGCGTTCCTCACCGGAGAGCAATTGGCTTCTCCTTGGGTAACCGAGCCAACCGTAGGCCCCAGGTATTAAGATATTTTTCTAAGTATTATCCGAATCAGTGGGCACGTGATTATAATATGGCACTTTTAACACATTCTTTCGTTTCGCCCGTTTTGGGCTTTATATTCTTCGTTGGCCGCAAACTTCCGTACGTCGTGGTTTTGTGGTTGACTTGCCTGTGTGTATTCTCCACTCCTGGTTGATGAAGGGAACAGAAGGGATGAAAAAGTTTACCAGGAGCTCAACATCCAGCTGAAGACTTTTTTTTACTGTACCAACGAATCTCTCGTAAGCCAAAGAAGTGATCCGGAACCATCAAGCGATTGGGGAACCTCGATTCCATTGGAGACATCGGTTTCGCACGGAAGCACATGGCTCTATCCACGGATGGACTTTGCTAGTCATATGTGTGTGTGTTTTGTTTGAACAGTTGTGAGCAGATTTTTCGATCGAGTTTGCGATCGACGTGTCCCAAGGTTATCCATATGGTTACTATCTGTTCCATACCGTGGATTACGTAATGTTTGAGCAGGTAACAACCTTCATCCAAAACAACAGTTGCTCCCGAATGTTCTGGAAACTGATTTATTTGTCGGTGTTGCGGACAAGTATCTGCCATGCACTGTAACGTTTTCAGTGCAACGCTGAGTCATCGGAATGTGCGAAAGGGTACATCCGACAGTACGTTCACCACCAATGGAACGGAGCAACTCCCGATGCTGACTGAGCGAAGGTATGGTAATTTCGTCCCTCACTCACACACCTCCACGGAATCCCGCGGCCCTCGTTAATACCTTCGGATACGGTCGTCGTGGAAACAGACTGGTTTCTACACGCGACCGGTCGCTTATGGTTTGTTTTCAGGAGATTGCCTGCGAAGCTTCCAACGAGGGTGCTTTAGTTTTCGGTGGAGGCACCTTTCGTACCCTGGGACTAATTAATTCCGGAGCAAGTAGACGCAGCATAAATTCCGTGACCAACGATTCCGTGGTCGATGAAGATATTCGAGTGGGCTTGTTGCGTGCGAAGTGATTTGTGTCTGCGCGGGACGATCTGTCACCGAATCGGTTCTTTGGGGTGATTGTCGGAATCCATGGACCCATTTTCGGAAGCTTACTTTTGAACCTAAGGTAGGACGTCTTGTGTCTTCGGCGTGGTGATGGACCATCGAGCTTCGCTTCTTTTTGGGTGCAAATTCGGGTTGAAGTTAATGATCAGTGTTATCTGACCCATTCCATCGTCCAATTAACACCCGATCGGGAACGACGGGACCCGCTGTGCTTTGCCCTCTGCCAGTGCGCCATCCTCCTAGAGCTCCCAACCATCAGGGATCAGTTACCGGGGGTGATGATTTGCGATTGTTGTCTAACATGTTCACCGAAAAGCCGGCCAGAGTTCCCGGCCCTGCCTGCCGATACCATCGACAACCGGGCACGTTTAGTCATGATCCTAGGTCTATAACTTGCGATCGCCACCATTGGGTTGCGTGTAGCCTCTTTACCGCCGGGAACGACCGCCTCCATTGCTGAGTCACGGTTGGCTCTTCCAGGCTTCGGAAGGAGGCCTAGACCTCTAGCGCGTAGTTGTTCGAAGTCACCACCGGTCTATCGAAAAAATACGCTCGGGAGCCACAAACGTTCGATGAGCAATTGACGCCTTTCGATGTGAGGCGCATACCTTACGAACGCAGCCCATCCTTTCGCTTTGCAGCTCGAGGTGAAAGATATTCGTTGAATTTTTCGGAACACCAACACCGAAAGGTAACATTTAACCATCAATCATCCGATCCGCACCCGCGGGCACCGACAGTCTGTCTGGGGTCTTCGTCGACGGGCAAAACAAGAAGGAAAACACAACCTCACTTTCGGGAAGGCGCGTACGGGCCCTTCGCCTTTCGATCGCGGTTCGCGCCGGGAGATGCTTGAGCGATCGCGTAATAATAGTTTATCGCTCTGAAGTGGAAGTATTATCATCAAAATATTGTTATTGTTGTGTTATGGATTAAGTTTTTCCTTCTTCCCACCCACCCGTTCGTCGCTCAACCCCAGGCCATTGATCCACATACACTCCACACGAACACGACCCGCTTTACCAAGGAGCAACTCATTTGGGTGCCCCTTTTCTGTACCCTTTTTGTGCTGCTCGGGGAGATCGATGAAAAGCGAGGTTCTCCCTTTTCTTCGGACGCCTGTCCGGCCATTGTAGTTATTGAATTCGAAACCCCGTGAGTCGAGCGTTCGGCGTTTTCCTCATCCACAACAACCCCGAGCGTGTTAGGAAGTGCGCCCGGCTCGTAATCGCCCCGTAATGGTTGACGCGCTGCTGGTAGCTGCCCGACTAGGGCGGGAAAAACTCGGGAAGTCGGGAATCCGACTTTACCAACCCCAATGTGTAATTAATCCATTCCAAATAATCGTACCGAAACCCGCCTGCGGGGGTGGTTTGCGTGAGGGAGGGAGGAAGAGGAGGAGGAATAATAATTCTCGAAATCAAAAATCGCCGATCGCGGAGACGTCGGTCTGTTTGAGAGATTCCATCTACGACGGCACGGCAAATGATGATAACTGACAGCTGAATTTCACCGACTTTTCAAATCTTCACCGTTGGTTCGTTCGTTCGTTCGACTCGCCTTCCCTTTGTCCCTTTTTTCATGATTGGAATACCCGAAAGGTGAGCGCTTCTGTGGAAGCGTCATGATTTGGGATTCTTTTTTCTGGTGAGTGCGGTTTCATTTTGATTAGATTCGATAAATACCCGCGTGGACAGAACAGTTGGCAGGAAATAGATAATTATCCTGAACAGAGAGAAATAAGATTTCGAATGACGCGCATTATGCCTCGCGGATAATTTCACCGGAAATAGATGTTTGGTGGAAATAACCAACAAATTTGGATTCATGATTTTTTGAGAAGAAAATATGCTATGATATTATATTTTGTAGACTCCAACTCAAAACAATTAAAAATCCTAAAATGGGTTCTTGAAATAAAACCTGTACGCCATCCTATTTGTTGGATTGTAAAGGGCAACTTTGTAGTTGACTCCAAAACAACAACCCAGCAGGATAAGTAGGAGGCTATGGGATGTAAACTATAGCAACTAATGCTGCACCTGAAACCGTCCAGAAAACACCTCGCACCGGTTTGAAGAACGCACCAACGGCGGAGGAAGGATTCAACGCGAGACCACTCATGTCCGCTCGGTGCAATAAAGTCATTTGTTAATTAATTTATGTCCCACATTTGCCCTCCACCTTGCCGGCCTGTGTAGGCGCATTCCAGCGCGCCGGACGACACTGTTGCCAGTTGTTTTCATGCTCGGCGACGGAAACATGTGCCCGAGTTGCCACGGTCTGAGCGTTTAATCAATTTCCCGGACGCCGATTTGGTGCCAAAGGCTAAGGTACTCCTTGTCGATTCGAAAGGGGGTGTGTGTGAGGAATCTCGAGCGGTCGGAGGACCACAAACAACCGGTTAAGTAGATCTTCGTTTCTTTCCCCTTTGGTCTGGAACTGGAGTTAACAATGCCTCCTTTACCTTAGGCTCACCGTAATTAATTCAGTGCTTTATTAGAGATTTTATGGATCTAGTGGTCGTAAAAATTGAAACTTTTACGATCGGCTCGCGATCGATATTCCTCCAGCATTTTCCCTCCTCCTCGTTGTTATTATTGAGTGTGTTTTGTTCGGTGGCAGCAATGCGGGGCACGGGCTGGAGACGGATGCCAAAATCGATGTTATTTCTTTTCTGGTCCGCTTTTGTGTTTTAATCGATTGACACAAACTTGAACAAGAAAACCGGTCAAACTCCGGCTCACGGGATTAGTAAGTGGCGTAAAGATCGAGAACCATATTCAAGGTGATGATATAGCTCGTTTTAGCTCTCTATTTAAAGCACTATTATTTCTTATCAAGCTTATAAGCTTCATTGAAAATCTGTGTCCTTCTAATTTAGAGACAATCCTTTAAAACATAATCTACACAAGATGAACTTCCGAGCGTTATTTAAAAAGCACTTTGGGACATTGCAAAAGAAGACATTTCTTATACATTCCAAACCGCCGAGCCTCTTCGTATCAACACGAAGGAATGTGCTATCAAAACTTTTACGACCCAAACCGATCGGTTCAGAAATATTGTCATTCGAATCGAAAATTCCAGCTTCCCGTGGACATTACCGGCCGGCGACGGCAAGACGCCCCGGGGCGAGCTCGATTCGGTCGCGATGAGCGAGTTCGATTTTTGACACTCACCATTTTTACGACCACTAAACTCCATTATCAGATGATGATTCTATAAAAAAAAAGCTGGGGCAAGCAGTGGCTTTTTTACGATCTCCAAATCGAATCACTCTGTGTGGAGGGATAATCGAATCATTTTGAAGTATTTTTGTTTTTTCTAGCCGCTCTCAAAAGTCACCGGAGACTCATTCCTCCTAATCTTCAATGCAGCTGCTTGTGGAGGAAAGGTTTCCTTTTTCTACCCATATCATTCCGATCGTGACCGTTTCCGTGTCTAACGTTTCCCTCACGATCTTTACGCGTGCGGTGGAAGAAAGTGCAATTGCAGGCCTTTTTTTCAACTTCACGACACAACACTGGACCGAACATGTCCTGCGTGGAGGAGCACATTCCGTTCCGGAGCGAAGTGACCGTGGTGAGGCAATAAATCTCTCGTCGACTCTCGGTGACGTCGGAGTCCAGCGACAGTGGTCTAGCGGCGACCGTAAAGCGATAAGCGATCTTTATAGCCAAAGAGATTGGAACCTTCTGCAGGCCTGCGGTGACTAGATGAATCGTGGACATTAGCGAACGGAGTAGATTATGGGGCCCGTTTGGGCTTTGTCTTTTCGCACACTTTCCGAGCGCACGAGATGACGGGACGACTTAAATCCGATAAAAAATCCGCGCCATCGAGACCAAGCGCCCTTGTGACGGATAATGAGTTTTCCCAAGCCCAAGAGGAAAGCACAGAAATAGCCATCCTGTGGGATAGGGGTATAGGCCACTAATTAGAGAACTATCCGATTCACCGCCTTTCCTTATGAATATTGTCACCTCCTCGTGGGAGCACGTCCGAATCGCTCACCTTTCCCAGTCGGTCATTTTTTCCTAATGTTTTGTCTTCTCCCTCTCATAGCCAATGTCGCGATATCGATAGGGACACTTTGGATTTTAATGGCTCACTCTATCAGCGCCATTTGTGAAGCAAACGGCGGAACGACTTCGTTCGTGCATCCTGAAGTATCCGGGACGAATTGATTGGGTGACATTTTCGGCTCAGACCGCGCTCCTTCAGCAGCTTCGGTTAATTTGATGGTCAATTTGGAATTGATTGATTTCCCTAAGTTTCCTCATCCATAGCGGCGGCCGTTTTGCAAACGAAAATCGATTGGACGTCGGTTGTTTGCCGAGCTGCCGCCTAATGTTATTGGTGGTCGTGGGAATGCTAATTCAGATTATGAAATTAAATCCTTTAATTTGAAACATCTTCTGAACCATCTCCACCAGAGATGGAAATCTCGGTATAGTTCAAGGAGGTGTTGAAATCGATTTCCAAACAAGGCATCATTATTTCAGATGGTTCATTAAGTTCCCTGAACTTGTTTTCGAGTTTAATCCTCTAAACCATAGGGCAAAAATTTGTATTAAAATGCAGTCCTAGTCCTTGAATGTTGTTTTGACTTTGCTTGCACACGTACAAAGGAACCCGTAATTAACCTACCCAAGCTGAAGTTATGATTTACACCGCAGTAAAATCTTAATTCCGACGAAACCAGCTCACAGCAGCCCCGGCGTACTGCATGGAGTGCCCAACACACACACACACCCTCTAGCACTCGCGCGCTCCGGGGGCACCATTTGTGATTTGCTTTAATTGATATTACCTGTTACCACGGCGCTCATTAATGTCGTGAAGGGAAATTTGAAATTTAAATCCAATCTTTCGCCCACTGCGAAAGCGCCGGTTGGATAACCGGGCTGCAAATGGACCCTTGTGCTTGGAGAACAGGCACGACTCGGGCTACTCGAAAGATAACCAAGTACAGGTGCGCGTGCAGGATGGCGTTTCACCGACCACGGCGAGTGCCAGTAGACTTAATCCATTCGCGATCTGATGGAACGACTTTTTATCCGCTGACCGCCGCCGTCGCTGGTTGGGTTTGAAAATCAAAATTGCCATAACCGTTTGATGGAGGAGAATTATTGCGTGCGCACTGTGGGTCGCCTGTCAGAGGCCTGTCGGTCCTTTCTAGAAGCCGTTCTAGAAACGTAAGTTTTCTAACCTCCAGCCAAGAGCTGGAACTCTGATCGTACCGCCAGATATCGATGGAATCATGCGCAATTACGCTGCACCCTGGGGGCGTTTCGAAACTCCCGTGCTTTTGTTTCTAGTGTTGCGTGAATTTAATTTTGGGAAAATTATCAACGTGGAAGATTTGGAAGCAATAGGGACGCTCCCGCTGGCGGATGCTTTAATTTAAAGCTTGATTGGAGGGGTTTCATTAATTTGATTATTGCTACGCTTCTAGTCGTCCTATCTGTTTGTGTACAAGAGAAGCGAAACAGTTTTCATCTGCGGTTCCCTCCTCGGGGAGTCTTGGCTATGATTACCCTCCAATTATAGACCCCACGAGTGGTCGAAACTACCGAAAGGGATCGAAACCTAGCGAAATGGTTGATGCTTTTTTGGTTAATAAAATTAAACCACCCCGGGTTCATGCTTCGGCCCAAAACCGGCGGGAGCCTTTTGTCGGAAGGCACACTTCCGAGCGCTTCGGAATTCAATTATGTCGCCCCCGGGGGGAAAAAAGAAACATTGGAACAAATCGACATTGTACGGAACACGGTATTTCTTGTCAGATTGGAGCCACCTCACCTCATGTCGCGTTGCTTAAACTCTTGACCGATGGTTGTAACTGTGCTTTTAGGTCGACTTTTGACCGGTGGACGCATTTCAATTATACCTCATTTTCCACACCTCATGACTCGCGGCCCAATCGGTGGGGGGCACTTGTGCAGTGTTGACCCTTTGGTGAGTAATGATCTTTGGAGTCGGTCAAAGATTACGAACTCGACTTCAAGGCCCGGTTCGGAGTTATTTTTACACACCGCACCGAGCTGTCGGTGTTATGACAATGATTAATATTGATTACGGAAATGGGAATTTGTTCAGATCGATCGAAAGGCGAACAGAGTGAACGATTGATGTGCCGGTAGGGTAATTTATTTCACCTGAACAGCAATGAACATTGACACGTCCCGGTGTCGTTTCGACGCTTTTCGGGGGCCGTTCATTAGGGCGAGCTTCAAATATATCATCCTCAAAACGATGCAGAATTCGATATTATCGCCAAATTTGTCCGAAAGAACAGAGGCAATCTCTTTTGGAGCACGCAACAACGTGCTTCCTTTTTCCCGTCAATCACTCACCTGCCCATCATAACTCACCTTCCAAAGGGCCATATCAAACGGATCAGCCGACCAAGGCAAGTACTGTGCGTATGGGAGGGCACACATTAAGCCTCATCTGCCAATCTGGTGCTTACCACTCGGGATGGGAGGCTTCCCTTTTCGGTACGCATAAATCACCGTGCGAATATACGCGATAAGTCATAAATCGGTCCCGGCGGAAAAACGGCTACCAGTGCCCGGAAGGGAAAATCCTCCATCCATACAGCTGGGAAGAGGATAAATGAAACCGGCTGCTGCTTTGAAGCCACCGTTCGTCACAAAAAGTACCACCTGAGTATCGAAACCTAGAAACGCACCGTTCGGTGGTAGAAGTCAATTTTTCTCCTTCAAGAAATATGGCACCCCCGAAGCCAAGATAATCGATGTTCGATAAACGGGCAGCAAGTAGGAAAAACAAAACTGTCCGGGGCCTGGGAAAAACATTCTGCCGTTGCGCCTTTTTCCGGACGGGCCCGTTTTCGCATTTTGCAGCTTTATTTCCCCGGTTTTATCGCTCATTGTCGCCCCGGGGCTCTCTCGACCACGAGTGGTCGATGGAAGGGCAGATTGCGTTACAATCGCTTGCTACCTCCGATCTGCCCCGCGCGCACAAAGTTCGTTCGTGGGATTCGAGCGACGATTTTTCCCAACACGAACCCGCTTTTCCCCCCACCTCCGGACGCTCCTTCGCTAATGCATGTAAAATTGTGACAAATGTGAGAATTAAATCTCATTATAATAAACGGTCTGTTTAGACATCGGGCACCTTCCAATCGCACACATACGCGCGCATGTCCCCCGGGGGAAGGAAGGGAAGAAGGAAGTGTGCACGTGCATATCCGCCCCGACAGAGAGAGAGAGAGAGAGAAAGAGAGTCTGCGGATGGATGGATGAAGCTGTCGCGTAGGAAATCTTGTTCATGGCCTGGTAAACGAGGACTTGGAAAACGGGGAAGAGGAGAAGGTGTCATGCGGTCGTGTGGTGAAACGTGACTGTCATGTGAGTAAGCCACGGCGGTCTGGGAAGATTTCGCTATCAGATTAAGACGAGTGCGGCTCGCCGCTTTGCGGTATCGGTTTTTACACCTTCAATCGCTGGTGCTTGCGGGGCAAGGGTAGGGAAATTGAGCGCTTGAGGAAGGAAAAGGCCGTTTTCCATACACGTCTTGTTGGATAATCCACGACGAAGTAACGTGGTACGCAGATTGATGTTCCCATCGTGTGCTCGTTCATTCTGGCATGTTATAAAAGTCGAAGAGCAAGAACCAGGACTAGATTTCCATTTAGGAGTAATTTTCATCAGCACCTTCTTCGTTGCATCGTTTCAACCACAAGAGAAGAAGACTTTGGAATAAAAATAACAAGCTCGTTTCTTATTTTTAAAGTTCTTTACTTAATTTTACTAGTATTGAAATCACATACACACTCTCTCTATTTGTTTATTTCTTTTGTTTCCTCCTCGAAGCGGATATAGAAGTCTCTCATGGTAAGCAGACGATCTCTGAAGTCACGATACGATAGATAGTCTTTGGAGACACGTCTTACGTCCCTCGAAACATGTTACCGGATCATGATATGTTCCACACTTTTTTCCTCTTCAGTCTCTCTCCTCTTAATTAACTTGCTGAAATGTTGTCGACGACGACGATGGTGCGATATAAAAGTAGTGTAATGCTTGAACCTCGTTGAATCATAGTTGGAGCAATATCTGAGCCGTAGGAGATACACCGATAGGTTTGATTTCTTTTCTTAAGATTTCCTTTCTGCATTGAAATCGATATCAGTGATCCTTTAATATAGAAATTTTCTGAAACCATTTCTTTAGATTTCTTTCGACGGTATTTTGCAAAAGATAGCGGTATGTCCGATTGTGAACCATTTTATTGAAAGTGAACTAAGGTATGCTCTGTCAGAAAAGGCTCGCCTCAACACGAACGAATCGAGTCCCGGCGGTCGGTTGATCCCTAATAACAAGCCATCGGGCAGCTGTTGATGGAAACTATTTACATAATACCAGTATCGGAAAATGATTCCGAATTAAGATCAATTGCCACTCCCTCGTAACTCCCCGGGACCCCGCGAGATCAAATGGTAGTTCACGAAAGTGATCGCGCACAACGCAGCGATCGTTTGGCGTGAATTGCGCACGAACCAGTCAACGCCTCCGGCTGTTTGCTTTCGACGCCTCGAGAAGCTGCTGCCTGACGGCCTCTTGAGACTTCGTGGCTCGAACACGGTCGTGCCTGCGCCCACCACCACGCAACGGCAGCATATTTTCGGAAGGCAAACAATAATCGATCACCAAACCGGAGAGCGGATGGTGACGGTGATGATGATGATGATGATGATGGTGATGATCGGGTTGAAGATGGAGCCGTCGATCAAATCAATCGAGCTTCTCCTCGGACTCGTGGTGTGCGTAATTATTTCGCGGTTGCAAGCTCGGCCGATCGTTCGATCGATCCAACCCAGGAGTGTGGGCTTACTTGAGGGAAAGCATCGTTTGGCGAATCATAGGCAGCCCATTTCCCGGGACTATTTTGGGGATGTTGTATAAACACTCGCACAACTTGGCGATAGGTTTGTTAAAAAGCGATGAGAAAGTGAACCACGACCTGGGGAGATTTTGGATCTGTCGCTTTTAGAAGCACCTGGGTGGGTAAGTGGCTTCCCGCGGGCATCAGCAGTCCATCGACGGATTGAATGATATGTTGATATATAGCGTCATGGGACTGTTTTTACAAACCGTAAGGAAGTCAGATCAGCTCAGCGAGCACTCGAGGGTGAGAGAGCATTGATCAGCGTTTCCAACTCCGCTGCGAGCTACTTTGCGTCCATCTTTGGACCCGATGCAGTGCACTGGTTTCGAGCTGAAGTGCGCACTCAACTCCACTCGGGCGCGATCAAGTGGATCAGGTCAACTGCGCACCTCTTACGGAGGTATTTATTCAACTTCACGCTTCATCCCAGTGAGCTTTCCTTACCATGCCTAACTAGCTCCTTGAAGCTCGAAAAATAGATCATTCATGTGGCATTCAGGTGGGAATCAACAAACTTCCTTCCAGCATGACCCAACCGACTCACCTCACTGCGCTCCTCAAACTCCCTCCTTGTTTTCTCGCAGATCACGCCGTGCACTTGAGTCCGGCTCGCCATTGGCGGAGATGAATGGTGAACGGAAAGAATAAATTAATGTCCCTACAGCGGCGCCACTCACTGCCTCGCATGAGGCTGATTCTGGTGCGATTCGAATGTTGAACATGGTTACGCTGGATAAGATTACCCTTTTTCGTCTTTGTGTCGTTTCGTTTGGTTAGAGGTTTTCTTTTTGCTTACATTTTATTAACACACTTTCAGCCCGTCAGGAACTAATTCCTCGCCTTTGGTTCGCTTCAAGGTGAAGCTGTCCGTAGGAATTATTTATGATTGTACCGTAATCAGACAATGTACCACAAAGAATGTTCCAAAACCATGCATCATCCTCATCAGCGGAGAAATGTACTCCTTTTTCCAGTAACCTGTTTGGTGCAATATGGGTTTCAAATGAATCAGGTTATAATTCATAGTGGAAATAATGCTCAAGGCACGATAAGAACATTGTTGCATCAGTTTTCCACGACAAAAAGCTATTCTCTTCCTATGAAGTGGTAAGCTAAGAATATTTGAAACCAAAATAAAATTGTATTTAAGTTGCAGCGTATTTATTATCATCGTCTCATAAAGCGTAATAAAATAAAGCTCATTGCAAAGCCATAAATCATTTATTGAATGTTGCAAATGTTTTGGCATCATAAGCGGAATCTTATTGATCACTGCGGTCCGCGGAAGACAAATTACCTGCGCTTCAATCAACCATTACTGGTGCTTTAATGCTCGACCAATCACTTCCTAGTCAAAGCGTTGAACAACCACATCATGCTCCTCAATTCACACTCCTGGTGGCCGGTTCATTTTCCCTGATCCTTTGAGCCATAATTACTTTTCGCACATGAAAGCCAGCTGCTTTCTTGTGGCCTGCATCTATCACACAGCCTGGATCTTTCCCCGCGCAGAGGGCTAATCACAACAACGCGGTGGTGGCGGCGAGAAGAAACACGGCAAAACACCGCAAGTCCCGGTCGGCGAAAATGTGTTAAATCAAACCCGTATTCATTCAATAAATCAATCGTTTATCATTTTCCTTCGATCGCCAGCCTCCCCGGCGGGCTTAACATCTTGTAGGCTTTCCCTCTTTTTCAACTCCAAGTTAGCTGTGGTTTAGCGTCCCGACGAATGGGACGGGATGATCACAATCACTGTTCCACTTGCTGGCAGGATTAAGAGGGGTGGTCTGAGCTTCAGGGTGGAGTTTGAAGCGCGAGAAGACTGCAATTCCGAGCCAAAACAGTGCGCTCACATCCCGCATCATTAAGCGTCATCAACATCAGCTTCCAGGAGGCTTCCAGAGTTGCTTGCGGACTTGCAGCGTATTCCGGCGTGCGTGCCCGGTTCGATTTGCATATCATCCCGGCGTGCGGACCAACTACCCATCGATCGTTCTGCGTTTTCTTTTCGCATCATCATGCGACCAGACACCGACCAGACGATCAACGAAGCCGCAAACAAGGGAAAGCCGATCTCGTCTGTCGCGCTGGGTTAGGTTGGCTTTTGATTGAAGGATGATTAAACTTCTCCCCACCGCTGTTTGCAACAATAAACCCGCCACCGGTGCTCCATCGAACGCCAAGGAGGCTGCATATTTATTGGCTTCCAATGAGCCCGGCCGGTTCGGTTCGGAAGGCCGATTGATTGAGCGAGATTAGAACCAGAACCACCAATCGGATAGGATCAAATTATCCTCCTTCCGGAAGTCATCCGTTTGTGCGCTGTACAATGTATTGTCCTGCGGGAACACCCGCGGTCTCGGTTCGGTTCTTTTCACTCGTCAGATTTGCTGCCCACACGCACGCAGCCGGAGTTTTGACGAACCTTCCCGACGACACTAAATTGACTCAATTGATTCCGCGTACCACAGACCCTGACCGAAGAGAATCGACACCGACTTACCTTCGGAGATGAGACGCTCTCGGATTTCCCACGCGAAGATGGTCGGGTTTTCACGTTTGTACTGCTCGATCTTGGAGACGACGGCCGGCGTGGCCACCTTCGGCTTGGAACCTCCGATCAGTCCCGGCGGTCGTAAAGTACCTGCGCGAAAGGGGGAAAGGGGGAGAAACGGGAAAATGAAACTGCTGAGCAACGATGGAAAAGGTCGGAAAACAAGTGATGGGATCATTTAAAGAACATAATTTGCATATGCGTTACGTAGGAAAGTGATAGAGTGTAACGTTGTCGTTCAGAAGAGGCCTGAAAGTGTGTTATTTTAGGAATGAATATGTTCTAGATACGTTTTCCAGCAAAACCAAAAACCCATGTTCATGTATTTGGGAGCTATTCTGGAGTATTCTGAACCAAACGAGCTTATTCTTACTCCCGTCAACATCTTTTTCACTATCCGATTCTATTATTCTTCACCGGAAACCCTCGGGAGGTAAGCATTGATTTTAAATCAGCGTATTTTGGGTCGATGAAATGTGAGAGGCAACCGTAATTCCAAGGCGCAGCAACGCTCCCAGCGATTCCGGAGCCTTCCGTTATGACACACCACGCCGAAGAGGGCGTTTTGCGAAAACATAAGCTCAACTCCACCCTACGATTGCGCGAATGAGTCGTAATTAATTACCGAACGCCAGCTCCGTTGCGCTTCCCCGAGGATACGGATGAAACATTGCGCTCCAGGAAGCCTCTCGGCGTCTCTTGAAAGAATGACATCCTCCGAGGAAGGAACATGAAGCTTCTTCGAAACGGGGCGTCGCTGTGTCGGAGTTTGGCTCTGGGAGTAGCAAATTTTGGGGCGGCCCCGATCGCTTCCGATGACATATAATTTCAGCAGAGCCTTGCGGGTGGCCAGATGTGCTGATGTGTGCAATAAATAGAGCCCCCTGTCCGCAAGGAGGATCTCGAGTGCATCGGAAGCACCAACACAGCAAGTGTTCCGTTCCCGGGTGGTCGCCGGGCGCGGCGTAAATTTTTATCATCCGCAACCGATCTCTTACAAAAAAAAAAAAAAAAAAACGGGGAGGCCAGGGTTCGCATGATCGTTCGATCCGACCAGACGTGACCGCTTCCCTTCCTAGAGCGAGCGAACGGGCGTTCAAAGCGTGGAGACTCAAAATATATGCCTTCCGGCTTCCTGTATTCATTCTTGGCTGGTTCCTGCAGACGTTCGGGATGTCTGTGCGGTCTGTCCCTTCCCATCTGCCCATCACCGACGAGCTCCAAGGTCCAAGGTCCAGCGCCGTTTGACGGCCGGACGGATCAGTACTGAAGAGCATGACGGTGGCACCGAAGACGTCGGCACGGACTGCAGCCAGAAGTCTCCCTAGACTGACGCGGCGATCCGCGTCATTAGATAACATGCGTTTCGCTTGTTCTACGCGCACTGTTTTATTTGCGACCGTCTTCCCAAGGTAATCGCGTCCGATCTTCCTGCGCTTCGATCGCAAACGGGTTCGATTGATGGTTCGAATCTCGTTCGCATCTCGGGAGCCCTTGATCTAGGGGGACGCGAGTGGGTCTGCTTGGCGTCTGCTACCGGTTGTCCTCTCCTTTTCCGTGCTCCTGCTCGACAACTACGGCGAGGAGCTACTACTTCGCTTCACTTGGATATCGGGACACAACCGTTTTCCCACAGGCAAAAACATGAGCTTACATATTTATAAGCCTGGCAAAATATGTTGCGAGGTTCCCGCTCAACCCAACCGAACAGTGCAACTCCTGGTGCATATCTTCTCCCTTCCTTTTGTTCTCTTCTCTCATCGCCCGAAGAACGATTCCAGTGTTTAATCTAATTAATTGACTACTTGGTTGGAGCGAAGGCTCTTTAGGAGCAAAAGGTGGTACGCACTGGAAGACCAGGAACTCGCGCAAAATGATGATTTATAGCATTTTAATGTCCCGGAGGAGTTTGTCAGTCGTCGGTCGGTGCGTTTTGCCTTGAACAGTCGTTTCATTTGTGCTGAAGCTCCGGAGTTAAGGCACCTTGCAAGAAATGAGCCAAAGTTAAACGAGAAAAACGAGACATTGGGCTAGCTTTGGGGTTGCTTAAATGAATTGCGACTTCAGTACAACGCAGCAGGTGGGCGGAACTCCAAACCGGGGGTCCATTTGGAAATTTTAACACTTGCCAAGAGCCCGATCGGGCCTATCGACAGCCCGGAATCAGCGGGGAGGAGCCGACCGGTTAAGAAGCTCCCGGCGTGCAGAGGTCGTTGAAATGGTGAACAGGCTCGCGCCCGAATCGTGCGCCAGAGCCGGAGCCGGACCACCCAGCATCACAACAATCCGTTTGCGCCGATGCGGCCCGAAGCGAATGAACAAATTGCCCCGGAACGCACCGGGGCGCAAATCAACGAGTTCAGTAATCGATCGGTCGATTGCGATGGCCGGCACGAGGTGGCCTTTTTCCCGGCGATGCGCTACTTCCACAAATCAGGCCCCCCGATCGAATTGGAAATGCGGCAGACTAGTTCGCGCGCGCTCACACTTCGCTCGGCGCAGGTTGTTAACTCGGCGGGAGGTGCGCTACCGCCGATCGACACCTGCGCCGACCTGCTGCGCCATTGGAACGGTTGTCGGCAGCTGGAGCTTCCGGTTTGTTGCCGCAGATTCGCAGCGGGCTCTTTTGGCGGGATTTATTGGCGTCATAGGACAGGAAGTCCCCTTCGGAATGAGTGCCAAAAATCGAATTCTAACCACTTCAAATTCGATCGGGAGTCTTTTTGATGTTCTATCCCATCTTCCAGTGGATGACTTATTGCTTAACGGGAGAAATGAAAAATACTCACGAAAGACATCTTCAAAAGAACCTAGTTCGGAGAAATTAGACAAAAATAGAGTTTGATTTCAGTTAACGCCTCAAGGTAAACCTCTGGTAAGTTGAACGGTGTACTCCAATCTCTGGACTATAATTATCAACAAAGTCAATTAAACGGAATTCACAGGAAAATCAAAGGGTACATTTGCCCCTCCGTCGGCTTTCCTATTTAAATGTTAATAACACACTTTCGTGCGGTGGTTTTGGGCTAACGGACGCAAATCAAACAGATCGCGTGTCCAACTTTGAACACATCGGTAGTCAACCGTAGGCTTTAATTTTCCGTCATGAATAGATCGGCTATAGGGAAGTTCTTTTATTTGTGCCTTCCCAAGCTCCAGCTTCGGGAGCATGAAATAATTTGTCTCGTGTTTGGGATTGATCCACTGAAGTGGATGCTTTCACGCACGCTCCTCTTGGACCGGATGTGGACCGATACATGTGTCATTGGGAAAACAGAACGCACGGAATGTACTCAATTACGATCGATTGCGGTTTCGTCAACTAAAACCACACATTAACATCCCCCGAAGCACGAACCGAGCCCCAAATAGTCCGAATGGTGATGGATGGCCGGGACACCGGCCTCGTCGACGGTGGTCCATCCGTCGATCTTCCATCGAGCCGGCGAGGCACGAGCCGAGGCCGCAGAGTCGGTCGTGATGTCCGAATTACATATCGGTTATCACACAAGTGGCCTATGAATATTTATTAGAGCCCTGTCACTCCCCGGGTTCGGATCCGATGTCACCCGCGTTCCGGTTTGATTTACGGTTTCGGACTCCAAACCACCAATCGACGACGATGACGACGGTTTGCGCCGCTGCCGCCGAGCACCGATGAAGCTGTGGTGTTGCATTACGACAGCTCGCACCCGCCGCGGGCGACTGGGAGCGGATGTGACGAACCCCTTTGGGCCGTGATTTGCCCACGGGATTTGCATACAATGTGCACCGAGCCGAACCGTGGACAGCGAATCGTTTTATTTTTCTCTCCGGAGTTTCCCGGCTTGATGGACAGGTGGAAGTAGCACTTGTCAGCAGCATAATGCGGCCGAGAACACTCATTCCAGCTACTGACCCGAAGCCGAGGGTTGTTAATGAAGATGTCAACTGGCCGATCGATGGAAATGAATGTCACCGAGAGGTAAATTATAACTTCCCAACGCGACGGTTGTTCCGGTAGCGAGCCCTCGTTAATGCTCCCCCGATATGCCTCATAACTCCAATTAGCCCAGCTGCGACAGCTTTCAATTACTCCGAACTGATCCATCCGATCGTGGAGAAAACTCCCGCTTCGACACCGATTGTCACCGATATCCGGTAGGTGCAGGTGACGCCCAGGACATCTGTGAGTTCCAGTGGAAAGTCGCAAAAACATGACTTACAACCCGAAAAGGGAAAATTATATCGAACGCAATGTATAATTCAATTAAAATTCTCGGCTACATTTCGTACAAATTATTCTCCCCACTTCGCTCGCCAGGGAAACCGAAACGTAAAACAAGATGGCCTGATACCGGGTTTGGGTATCCAACCAACCAAAAACCGAGGCGAAGGAAACGATGGAGATGGAAAAATAAAAAAGGCCCAAAACCGCAGAAAACAGACGAAACCATTGCCGACGAAAGCTAAATGGACGTAAGGTGTGAATAAATTACCATTAACAATCGGTACTTGGAGGCATTATTCTCACATTTTGCCCCCGCCTTTTTCCCGTCAGGTGTTTTCTTCCCAACCCCGTTGGTGGATTTTGTGTTGTGCCCGGTTTGTTCGTCCGATCTGTTGCTTCTTTCGGTTCATCGGGCATCTGATATCCCTTCGAGCGTACCCTTGGCCAAAATTTTCACCGCCAACCGAATGTAACGTAACGAGCCGAAAATGTATCGATTGCCATCTAATTAATTGTGTTATAATTTTTCAATTGAAGTGTGCAATTACTTGGACTCCTTCTGCTTTGGGGGTGGTCTTGCGCTTCGGGGGTTTTGTGCTTTTGAAGCTTTTTACTTAAATTTACCATTTCGTTCGATGCTCGGAAAGTGAATTTCGTCGGGAGAGTTGAACCATTTAATAATATCTGTTAAGCGACGAACCCCGAACGCATACGATGGAGACAATGACCAAAAGGTCCCCGAGGGTCCCCGAGGGGCACGTCGATATCGACGTGCCATAAACGATGCTAATGAGCGAGGTAAAAGTGACAGTTTTCGGTCGACAAAGTAACATACCGGTTAACACGAAACAGGTTTATTTATCGGGCCCTCTAGCTCGGGTGACCATCTGTTACCTGGCATCAAATGGAGCTCCACTGTGGATCCTTCCGGGAAGATAGACGCACCGGGAATGATCGACACGACGAACCTGCCGAGCAGTGGGGCAGAATTGAAGCAAATTATGACGGCGGCTTCGCCTTCGGAAGAAACCAATCATACGCGTCGATCGCCTTCAGTTCCGAAGTTCGAAGGGAAGGGCAGAAGGCAGCTGGATCTGGTCGACATCCAACTTGCTTGTTACACATATTTTCCTCCCTGCTTTCCGCGTGTTCGCAAAACTCTTCCCGAACATCTGGATGGGGGTTTGGCATCGAGACACGGTGTTTACGACACCGAATCGAACTCCTTAAGGATCTGCAAACGAACCGCTCTGCGATATGCTAATTAGTGTCGGGTTTTCCCTCTTTTTTCTCCGTCTTAGTCAACACTTATCGCAACACGTTGATCTGATCGTCGACCGTGCCGCAAACGGTTATCATGCAAAACAAACAAACCGTGCCCTGCCTACCGTAGACAAAGTGCAGAAATTTGGTTAACCTTTCATCCTTCTGTCTGTTTGTTTGCATTGGAAATAAAGGCTTTCCACTTGGGTCCAGCAGTGCAGACTGTTAATTATCCCGAACCCGAGCGTCCCGATGCGTTGTAAAACAAACTAAATAAATCCACCATTAGGGTATCGATTTCGAATTGGCCGAGCAGGATTTCGCACGTTCATCGATACTCCCGCCGAGATCACGATGCAAATTAGCGTTCGCGCCAGCTTATGCCGAAGAAAACAGTGCCTCCTTGTGGTCTAGCCGAAGGCAATCGGGACAAACCTCCAAACCGGAGATCCGGACGCCGGATTAGCGAGAAAACGGGGATGGAGCTGTCCGAAAATGATGGTTATTTTCCGGGCGACCTCGTGCCTGGTGGGGGTTTTTTTTTCTTCTAGCCGACAGTTATAATTTCCAAAAATGTTTCGATCCGCTCGCGGACAGCCGTCGAGTTTACGATTGTTTTGCCGTTCTGGTGCAAGGTGGAATGACGATCCGGAGCCCGCTTCAACTGTTTACAACGTGTCATTAAATAACGCACCGTGCGCTCGTTAATGATAGTGATGTTGGTTTTCCCTCGTGCCTAACAGTCGATTTTCGCCAATCGCTTCCTTTTACAGCCCGACGGGGAATATACTCATTCAGCCGTCATAAATCGTGTTCACATGTGTTGCTGCATAAATATAGCTCAACGAGCAAATAATCTACTAAAGAGGTTGAATTTGATTTGCATAAACCTTTCAATATGAAAGAAGGTATGAAAAACAAAACTTTAACAACCTCCGGGCAAGGTCTTAACATTGGATTAAATTTTTATCATCTCGCGCTACCACAAATCACCATCCTTCCTATCGTCGTGTTTTAATCAACATTATGGCATGCAAAAACCGTTCGTTAATCTGATCAAAAACAAACACATCATCCGCCAACCTCGAGCACAACAATTGAAGTAATTTAAAATCGATTACAATCACCAAGCGACACACGGGGCGGTGACGATCAAATCCGTCACGGGAGAAACCGAAAACAACTCCCAAGGGGTGCGGGGAAAATCGCTGTGAAAAACCTAAGCTCACCCACCGACAACAAAAGGGCTCGCTCTGCCACTCCACCTTCCATCTTTTGCATTTCCGTGGAAAACAATTAACAAAACCGGCAACTAAAACGGCACCCCACGCAGCACGGAAATTGGATAACGCCCGGTTTACCGAGTTTGAAAACTGCTTTTGCATAAATTTAAGATTATCTTTAACGTTCACAAACGGGCGACCTTTGATGGGCTCCGGTTTATGCAAAACACATGCTTGCGGTAAGCGACGGTGACCTACTGGGCGCAATGTCATTCGAATGCTACGAAAAATGCATCCATTTGGGAGCAAGTTCACAAATACACCCCCCTTATTTGTCGCCTTCTAATAATTCCTTCCGATGGTCCCGAAGGAGAAGCCTAATTTGCACCGAAATGTTTGTCACGAGAAGCAATTTCTCCTTAATTTTCCTTTCCTCCTCGTTAAGCAGGCACGCAAGCTCGGCTCGAGCTCGGGCTATTTGTTTGGGGTCAATTGTTTGACCACCGATTTAACCAACCATGTGCGTATGCGTGTGTGTGTGTGTTGTGTTAAGTGTGACTTTAGCAAACCGGTGCAGAAACAATTCCATTCCGTTCATGCATAAAACATCAACTATGTTGCACGCTCCGGCCATTCGACGGGGAAGGTGCAAAACTCGAGGCGCCCGATGCTCTCGATTGCAGTCCGCTTGCAGTTGCACTTCATTCAGCAGAGCATGACGGGCCGACTCGGTGCTTGGAGCATGGGAACCCATCGTTCGCGTTCATTCATCGAAAAGCAAACTCGCTGAGGAGAAGAGTGGAAGAGGGTGGATGTTTGGGGGTCTTTGTTTGAGGAATTGAATCGGAAATGCAAACCCTTGGCCATCCAGAACCCGTTCTCCACCACGCTTTGTTCCTTGAGACCTCCGCAAAATCCGCGTACCATTGCATATGAAGAAGTGCATGTTTACCAGTTGTCTACAAATCGACAGTACAAAACGGTTAACCCTCCACGTTTGCCCCTCAGCTCCCTCCCAAGTCAGTGACGTGGCGTGTGTGCACCATTTGAACAAAGGGTTTCTGCCCTCTGCACCCTCGGAAGTCTTTCGTTCGAACTCGCACCCCGTGGCAAATATGTATGTGGTGCGTGGCCGCTGCATAAGTGTGTTTAATTTAGGAAATTAATGTTGCACGTAAATATTTACCTATGCATACATTTTCCGCTGGCACGAACGCTACACACATCTCACAGGAGCTTTTACGGATTTGAAAAAGGTTGCTCCAGGAAAGAAATGAGAAAGAAGGTTGAGGTGTGTCGTTCTTAATTGCGGTGAAATGTATGATAGGAGCTATTAATGTTGCAGCATTGTGGAGCTGAACAAGCACAACATTAGCGCCAAAGCGACTGCCATCGAGATCGTGTAATCGTGATAAGATTTATTGCGCCAGATAAACACCTGCGGCGTGATCTCCAACGGCGCGGCCGGAAATGGAACAGTTGCGGATGAGTCCTGCACAATAATTATTGATGCTTTCAATAATTACCAACCGAAGCAGTGGTTAGTGTTTGTGTTCTTAATGTAATTCTCCAGCCCGTTATTAGTCGTTTAATTATAAACATTGGAAAACTAATTTCACACCATTTGGATTAGCATAAACATTGGGTTGTATAGTTTATGACCGTTCCCCCGAATCATTCGACTGAACGTTTTCCACGGCGTTCGAGGAGAAGGTTGACCAGTTGTTTGTGATCCGATCCGAAATTTGGTATTCTAATTCAATGGCAAAGTGTACATAAATCCAAACACGTAATAAAATTAGCAAAAGTCAAGTGCGGCGCCAAATGAGAGCAGGAAACCTCGGGTGAGCTTTCGATGCGGGAAAGGAAATTCGGGAACCCATTTCACCCGGTCCGGTAATGGATTTCGGGTGGAAATTATGCAAATCGTATGCCGGGTCTCATATACAACATTTCGCCCGGGGATTTCTTCCTTTCTTTCGGTGCCGCAGAAAATAAAGAGTGGCTATCGGTAACTCTTTTTAATGGGTTCTCGGTTCAACGAGCATTGCCGAAAATTTCCTCCCCGGCGCTCGGAAGTCAGTTGTCCAAACCGTCTGGCAAATAACATTATTACCGTAATAAATTAATAACGGAGCCCAAAACCGGCCATCCGATGGGTGGGTCGTAACAAAAAAATCGGGTAAACTATTCATACATCAGACCGTTGCCATCCTCCTCGCCTCTCCTTGCCGTAATGGAGGAATTAAAACGGGGAGAGAAGCCTCATAAAAGTCACACTCCCGAATATTGGAACTGTGTGGATGTTTCCGCTCGCCTTTCGATGGTTGCGGTAGGATGGCCCGGGTAATGATGGGTTTTATTCGGTCACAATGCTTCTGCTCTTCCAACCCATTTATTTTCCTTCTCTTCTCCTACCCAAGAGTTGGTTCTTTTGCCTAACGCCAACGCCTTACGATAAAATATTTCTATTTACTTAGATATCAAGAGTGCAATAAGTTCGTTTGAAGATTGTCGGCACACGCGGGATGAAAGTGAGAAGAAAAAAGCGGCGAATAGAATTGGAAAGAAAGTACCCAACTGTGGTGGAGGAAAACCCGACCGATCGACCGCCCGAAATGGGCCGTTCACTTTAAACACTATAATTTGAGCCGTTCTGCATTACCGATCCTTTTCAGCTCGCCACTCGGCTGGAAAGGATGCTTCCCTTTTCCCGCATTTTTGAGCGGCTTTCGAATGACTTATGACGATAATGAAGTGTTATTATCGCGTATGGGTTTTTTTTTTTGTAAACATATTTTGGGAAAAAAGGAAGCTGCATGCGGACGAACCGAAACTCAAACAACACCCCGACGATGTTTCGTGACATTTACCCACACGGTTGGGCGCATGAATGTGTCAATTGTGACTGACTGTGTGTGTGTGATCGTGAAGATACTCACCTAGGAGCTTCGAGACGGCACCCTGCTGGGTGAGCATATGCTGCGCCAGATCGTAGCCTCGCAGGCCGAACCGGGACAGCTCCAGGAGTCGATGCTGGGACACGAGGCCGGCCAGGGCGTGAGCATTCGCCGTCCCGGCCGCCCCAGCCGCTGCAGCAGCTGCCGCCGCCCCGAACAGATTGGTGGTGGGCTGCACGGAGCCGGGCGAGGGCAGGTTGGGGGAGAGGCCCACTGAAATGAGAGGTAAAGAAATGCAAATCATTAACAAGCCGACTCTTGAATGGCATTTAACGTAATTATCACAATTAGAGTAATTAAACTTTTTCCTGGAGAACGAAACTATTTTAAATACAAATTAGTGAAACATGTTTGCTTCGAGAATACACAGGCAACAATACAATAATATAGTAAAAACAGCCACTAAAGGATACAAGTTGAGACATTTTTCTTCGAAACATATTTTCTCTGAATTGCAATAATAATTTAACTTCATAACGGAGTGACTTCTCCGAATTGATCGACACGCGCTATTGTTCGATTTTTAAACTATATTTGATACGACCGATCAATCATCAGTTGAATATGTATTAGAAGATTGGAAAACATATTCCGAAGCAACGTCAAGCTGCCCTTTTATCACACTCAGGGTCGTAACTTTGACTGCCTCAAAGAACAACTGTTTCTTTCGGACGAACAACCATCAAACACGAGAAAAATACATACACACACAAAATGCTTCATAAATACAGTGCAGGGCTTAAAATGCACCCGCTTTGCTTCCTCCTTCCCCCCTTTTTTGACACAAAGTGGAAGGCTCTTTTTACGCGAATGACATGACCGTCGGCACGAAATCGAACACCTTTCCAAGTGTCACCGTATGGCGCCGCTTCAGCAGGCGAACGATTCGAGTCCGGTGCGTTACAAAAAAAGGTGAAAAGAGTTTTCCTACCCACAGAGGGCGGCATTGGACCATTGAAAACAATAGAATCGTATATATCCTTGCCGGTAGCAAGAAGCAACCGACGCCGCCGCGCCAAAGGAACGTGTAAAAATGAACAACTTTGGATTGGTTTTGAACAAACGCCGCGAAGCAACGTCGCCTCGGTTGGAATCTGGTGGACCGTTCAACAAAGAGGGGTGGTGGGGGGGAAGGTAGGGTCGTAGGACGCATCGTTTGAATTTTATAAACTGAATAACAATCCGCAGTTGTCGCAGCCGCACTCCAAACCTCCGCTCCATTCCACTCGATGAAGACGTGTCCCGACAACTTCTTGGCAGACAGAACAACTTCTTTGTCAACCGAAGTGAGTGAAATGGGACCCCGGGAGCGGGGGGGGTCAACGAGGAGGTGAAAAGTGCAAGCTCAAACACAGGAGTCCGCTCGACTGGGCAATGTCAAAAATTTATTACAACCAAGGGCAAAAGTCCTCGGCAAGTTGGTTTTTGCAGAGATACCTTCCTTTTTCCCTTTTTCCTTTCGCATTTCTATACCCCAAACAAGTGCCTAACTTGTCCGAGCTCGAGTTCGCGAGACCCTTTTTCCGAAACAGAGACATTGCGAAGCGAGCATGAATGAATCTCGGCCGAATGAGGCGAAGGCAAACCCTCCACCTAAAACGGAACCGTGCAGAATTTATGCTTCCTTCTGGTTCCAACATTAGCCAACGGATGGAAAGGGGCATAAAGGGTGGCCAGCGAGAGGACGCTCGCACACATCAATGGACCGTTTTACTTGCGTTCGACGCTGGCGCTGACCAATAAAATACGCTCCCCATCGAGAGGGGCAATACATAATCGAGGCAACGGGAAACGCAATCCGGGAGCAAATAAACGGTTGCTACCGGATGAACCGGAGGAAACCTTTGGAACGGGAGGCGGAGGGGGGTGAAATGTGGTTCCTGCCGGCTTTCCGCGTTCGGGCGGCATTTCGATTCCCACCGATAGCCGAGGATCAGGCAGGATTGATCGAGTACAATTGTTTTAATATTTATATTTGTGTAATATTTTTATTAAATTTATTGACAACTGAATGAACAATCATGGCTCATGGCGGGCAATCCTTCTTTGGGCTACCGTTTGCCTGTGGGAGGGGGAAACAGTTCCACGAGGGAAGGAGCAGGGATTACTGCTGTCTTTAAAGAATCGACCATTTAGTCGACCATCCGGACCGGAGCCGGAACGAATGGAGATTATTTATATTTATTAGAAGACGATCGATGATCGGTCCTTTTACCGGAGGAAGGGGTAAGGGCAGTCAGGTAAGGTGAGGTTCTTGGACGCGTATCCGTTGCGTATATTACCCGGTGAAAAAAAAACCTCCGCAGTGTCAAGCCGCTGTCGCCGAAGGAACACTGGCGCGGACATCTTCATTACGAAATTGCCGAGAAAACGCTTTTGGGCAATTGGGCGAACACAGGAAGCACCCTTAACGAGATCGGAGGAAAGCGGCAGAGGGTCGGCAGGAGTGGAGACGATGTTTTGAATTGTAAATCATCGCCGGTTGGAGCCTTCTGGCCAGCTCGACATTTTGCCGGTCGCGGATTCGTCGTCGGACGAGATCAAACGAGATAATGCACTTTTTTGCATTGCTTGCATTGCGCTCGAGCTGCACATGCGCTTCCCTTTCCCGATGGGAAATGGAAAAGCAGGAAAAACGTGGCATAATTGATCACCGGGAAGGGCGCACATTTGCATCCGGTTTTGTGCGGCGACAGGAAGTTCTAATTTTTCGTATCATTAAAAACTCGCGGCGAAAATAATGAGATCAAAATGGGCCTTCGGTTTGAATTCGATTATGTCAACTACATTTATGATTTAAAGAGGAAAGGATATTTATTTTACAAAACAAAAAAAAACCAAACCGATCATTGATCTCTTTATTACTCTACCTCGAAAGAGTTGTGACGCTCATGGCCTTAAGTTCACGTTTCTAGGTCAAACTTTGCGAAGTTTTCTTCGCTCATCCGGTCGATAAAGCAACGTAAGGTGAACGAAAAGGGTACACCAGGTGACGAGACACAATTCCGAGAAACATCCTTACAACTGTTGCCCTTTGTGTCGCACGAAAAGGGGGGGTTGAAATGGCTGCACACATCGACGCTGTGGTTTGTGTGGTTTATTTTTGGGAGGAAAAAATAAAAAGAACGAACCAACAGCAGAGAGAATCGAAGCATAAGCAACCCAATATGATCGATTCAGGGGAAAACTAACACGAATTAGGTGAAATATTAAACTTTGTGAAGGCATGAGAAAGATGTTTCAAAAGCAGTTCTATTAAAAATGGTTTCCTTTTCATGGGTTTGATAACTTACTTTCCTAAATGGAATCATCGTGCTTCCGATTCGTGCGGCTTTCAGTAGTCGGTTAGTTTGCCGTATTCTTTAAGCCCACGTCCATATCCCCATCGGTCGCACCTCGTCCGTCGGAAGTGTTGGGGATTTCCCGCCAATTTTCTTTTCGCTTCACAGCTCTTCTCCTAAATCGTTATCGATTAAATGATTTTCACACCTCACCGTAGCAACAGCACGCACGTGGAGAGCTCAACCAATCCATCGACCGATATTGGCATCCCGACCCAACGCAAACACACGTACACGTACTCGGTCGTGCAGCACTGTTGGGATTTCCCGGCCGTCCGTCGGTAACGCTTTTCTTTACGCCGCTTTTCCGCCGTGGCTTATTTGCGATAAAATGGTAAACTATCGTTTACATTCGGAATCGACGGACCAAGCGTTTACAGTATGGCTGGAAAAATGTGGGCTGAGGCCAGGGTTACCCAACAAAGCATGATTGATGATGGTACGCCATGGTTCAGGCCTTTAATTTCATTCGTCTAATCGACATTTTACAGCACGAGCAGGCGCGTCCTTGCATTCGGATCGAAGCAACCCGATAGGGCGAGCGCTGAATGAGCATGCAATATGTAAAAGCATCGGCCATGTTTTCTGCAGACCACGCCGAATGTGTAGCACCCGGAATTTACCATCGTTGAATGATTGATGTTAAACGAGCACAATCAAAAGCAATTTTTGCAGCGCGCATGATTTATCATGATTTTACAAAGGGTTTTCATTTGCTGGAAATCATTTAATATTTAAAAATAACGTACAAGATTACCTGCGCGTTGTTTATGGACACTCTAATTTTCTTCGTTGATTCTTCTCTTCCTTCGATGTTGCTTTCGATTTTCCTGTACGAAAGTAAACACAACCATCGTTGCCGCAATTTACTAACTAGATTTTCCCTTCTAGCCTACTTTGCCTAATGGTTGCATCGAGTTTTCCGTTCGTTTCCAAGAAACCCACCTTCGAACGACTTTCCTAGGAAAGAAAAAAAAGGTTGTCGTCGACATCAAATAGGATTACAACGAAAACCGAATGCACTCAGCGCGTGTTTAATTTGAAGCTCGAACCCATTTAGCACGAAACAGTGGGCAAAATAATGGACGGGAAGGCCTCTAATCGTTCGCTCTTCCTGATTCTGGCAACAAAGTAGCCCGTCCAATTTTCAAAATCACGCGAAAAAAGGGAAGAAAACTCGCTTTACACGCCGATATGTTTTTCACGTGTGTCTTTTTAAGTTTGAAGGCTTCCTGCAAGCGATCAATTCTACTCGTCAACCTTGTGAGAACGGTCCGTATGTGCAACTGACCGTTTCCGTCTTGAACGTGATCACCGCTCGCTCAACCGCGCTGTTTTGCAGTGATTGTGATCCCATTTCGAAACCCAAACCGCCGCTTTTCTTCACTCCCCTTTTGATTCCCCTTGCACTTTGCAGTAATCGGACCGAACCGGGTTGCAAATAAACGTGCGCAACGTTAGGTTAATCGTATTTTAATTTATTTATAATAATTATGATGACTGCACCGGCGATGCAACATCACGCCATGCGCTGGCATTTCCTCCATCTCGCGGACACACCGCAAAAACAAAAGCAACCCTCTCCCTTTTGGGGCCTTTGGGTGGGCGAAGCGCCGAGTCCTCATAAGCGAGCGGCGCATAATTTGTGCTCACATTTCCTCGTGCTTTATTTTTCGTCCTCTCTCTTTCGCTCCTCGGGTCGCTTCAAGGGAACGTAAAGGAAAAATTAAGGGTTTATAAACAGATGGGCGAGGATGGTGGGTTTAAATACCCCAACGAGAAAAAGAGAGAGAGAGAAGCAGACAACAAGGGAAAAGATTCGATCAAAAGTGCATATACGCAAAACACGAACCGCGCCGAAGAAGCAGGCGACGAAGAAAATGCACAAATGCGGGGTTGTCGCCGGACGCACCAGCTACATTTTTAATGCATTTGCAATGCATTCTTCCGTCCGAAAGAGTTGTTCGGGTGAGCGCAATTGCATCATGGTTAATGATGTGTGCGGCGGATTGTGGCCGCTGATGAATTGCGAGCCGTTTTGCGCGAGGGGTTGAGAGGCGGGGGGTTGTGGGGAATGGTTTGCAACCCGATTAGACCACATCGGAACGCGCGGCCCGTTTCTCTCTCTCTCGTGGAGGGAAAAACCAGACGATGGTGGTGGAAAGAAATTGAAAGCGCGCCTACAGTTTGCCATTGGACAATGATTAACTTCATATTAAGCGCAACCGGTGCGCAGGTCGAGTGCACGTCGGCCAAATTAGTGCCCTCTTTTTCGTGCCTACCCTACCCTACCCTCCGCCGTCCCACCTACCGGGGGGGTACGCTTCGAATAATAACATGCATCCCCCAAGGGACACCGAAAAACCCGAGCCAAGCCATTTGCAGACGCTCGCCAAGGGGGTGAACGGGAGGAAGGGGATGGAGGACGCAACGGGACGCGGGGGACCAACCAGTGCCAGGGTGACTTCTACCCGGAGTAATCTACCCGTTATGGAAATTTCCAGGAATTTTCGAACCGAAACCGGAGAAGCCGGCCTCGAAAAACCGGACGCCAACCGGTGAGGATCGGAAAGTTGCCCTTTTTCCCAGGGACCGGGTTTGTTCGCTCCCGGAAGGCGCACGAAGGAGTGACACGAACACGAGTGGACAAGCCAAAACCCTCCCTCACCCGCCCCGCCTTTTGGCCACACATTCGTATCACGGGAAAACGATGGGACGTTTCGAAAATCGAACTAAAATGAAGCCCATCATCTAAAAGCCACACTAGTTTCCTTGTTTAGTTCAGTTGCTTTAAGGAAACGATCTCCAAGCGCCGCACCACCGATCACCACCACCTCCGGCCCCTCGGGGAAACGTTTGAAATGTTGAGGCGCGACGTGAAGATTGAGAATAATTTATGTTGCGCACGCAACTGAAATCGTTGCTCATGAGCAAGCGCGGGTAAAGTGCGAATAGCGAGGCAATCGGCGAGGCATCAGCTTCAGGAATGAGCCTCCGGGGAGTTCGGTCGAGCCCTTGCGCTCCCCCCCAGGAGGGTTTCGGTAATGTTGCATTTTTCCGCTTCCCATAGGATAAAGCGAACGGAGCGAATGGAGAATTCAATTGAAGGTTTGTTGGAAGAAATGTTCGTACGCTCATTCCTGGAATATCGTTAATTACTTCACTAGAGCCTCGGAAAGCATTCCCCAAGGGGATTGTTTGCAACAAATTCGAGCCCGAAAAAATAACACATTCTTTCCTTAAATGATATTTTATGCAAATACAAACAGAACGGCCGCATCTACTTCGTCTATGAATTCGATTAGCAAAACATTCCGGGCGGGGAGATTGATTCCGGGCGTTCGCGGTTGGGTTCCACCGGTTGGAAATTGGAATATTTCCTTCAGCAACGTGTTGCTCCGTGTTCCGGCTGGGGCTTAACAATCAACGGTGCCACTCGATGCTCACTGGGAGTGCGACCATAAGTTGCGTTGTTTACAGCGCTTAGATAAATGTCGACACCGCGATGGTCGCCGCAGGTGTCAATGAGTCTTTTCTTTCGTTTCCATCGGTCGCGTCGAGAAATTTATGCTCAACACGAGGAATAGAAAGGTGGACCACGGTGGAACCATGGTGACACTTATCATCACTTCATTCTGGGGTGCTTTTTATCACAGCTTGGAAAATATTAAATTATTTCATGCTCGTGTGAAAGTGGGCGGCTCGTCAGGTTGTCGCTTAGACGCCCGCGGTGTCACTGATTGGATGTCCTACCGGGCGATAATTAGTCATAATTTTCGGAGTCCACCCTCCACTCCTCGCGGGTTTCCTCCCTCGACGAAGTCGGAGAAGCTGCGAAGCAGTGGACATTCGTTTGATAAGACGCTAATCGATTCGATCGCCATTTGGGTCGCGGGCTTCATTTGAAGGAGTGAGGTGGACCAAGAAATGAAGATAAACGAAGTGGACGATGGAAATAGCGCGACGACTTCATTGGGGGCATCTCTCTTGGCGAATTAAAGCGGAATCTATCCTCGATCGGCTCGATCGCCTTCGCCGTAAAGTATACGGTTTCAAAATCACCCGATTATCATCTCATTTTTTCCATCGCTCCCCCCCGTGTGGGAGAATGTTGTTCGAGCGCCGAAAAGGCACCCCGGACAGATCGAAGGAGTGGATTCTGTTCACGCTTCACTTGAAGCAACAAGCCGAGAGCGTATATGACAAAAACAGAATCTTTCAGACAGAGTTGTTTTTTTTTTGTTTCTCACTTGTTATCGTCTTCCGTGATCTCTTCGGGCTACCTTTTCCTGTATGGCGTTGACGGATGGCGTTCGCTCGGGTACTCACCACCCCGGGTAATGTGACTAATTTGCTGTAAATTACATCATAAAGATCGTTATCGTCAAGTGTTGAATAATTTATGATAATAAAATCCCCTTCCCGACGGCGCGCAAGTGCAGTGGGACCAATGCCATGTACGACAACTCCGATAAAGTCATGTTTTTCTCTTTGCATTTGCATTGACGGCCCTTCCCCCCACGAGGAAGGAAGGCATCAACTCTCATGGGTGTGTGTGTTTTTGTGTGCATTGTTGAGAAAATAAAATTCTCTGGCTGCAAAAATCATGCTTCCAGTTGAACGTTGCAAACTTTCACGAAACATCCCCAAAACCAGCTTCTGATTAATTTAAATACGATAAAGTTTTATTGTAATGAACCTGTTTAATTACATTTGGAAGCAATGTGTGTCCACTCGCGTCAACACTGCGGGCACTTTTCTTGGCCCTGCACTCGATATCCTTTTTTGGGAGCCCATTTAGTGACATTGATTGCGCCGGGAATCGACACGACAGAGCCAGAACCAACCAGATGTCTCTTTTTACCCCGGTTGCAAAGGAAGAAAAATGACCATGTTTTCCGTTTGCTGCAGTGAATAAACATTCGATTGAAAGAGTGTCCAGGCAAGCTGCAGGAATGTGCATCGATTGTTCGCCCGCGGAAGATCGGCTCGTCCGAGCGTTCGTCATTAATTTGTTAGATCGTTTTTATAAACCGTTCCCAGGAACAACGGTTTGACGAAGACGAAACTTGGCTATCGCGAAATCGCAAAACCCATCTCTTCGCGGCGCAGCTTCCCTTCCCTTCCTCCTCCTCCTTCCGTTGGCGCAGACGGACGGAATGTCTCCAACGGTGGCCAAAACGGTGGCCCTTGTGCGCCGCACATAACCATCTCGAGCTGCGGAAGGTAATACGGAGGTGGGAAGTGTTGCGCGGGTCGGCCGGAATCCGATCCGAATGTTCATCGAATCGATCGCGGTGCGCTTGAATGTTTCCAGCATAGGACGGAAGGCAACAAAAACAGAAGCAGACGCACACACACACCACTGCTGGTGGTCGCCCGGTGGCGTCGAGTTGTTAAACGGAGACCCAACAAGCTGCCCCACAACGTCACGTACCGCCCCGGTGATTGTGCATGTGTGGTTCACGCGTTATCAACTTCCTCGCATCAACAACAATCATGTCGCGTCATTATATCAATCAGAATATCGGAGGCTCGATGGCGTTCTGGTCGATGATTTTCTACCTCACCGGGCCTTCTTTTTTACCTCCTTTTTATTTTATATGACGTTCGATCGGAAAGGAATCCTTCCGAAACACATCGAGCCGGTTCGTCGCTTACCGGACCCGTTGAAGTCTTTTGTTTCGCTTGCAAGCAAATGATCACCGGAGCGACCGAATATGCGCCGGAATGGCCTGCCGGTGCAAATTGCGCCCCGAAGCGCCTTCAGACGTGGCGCTTTTTCACGCCGATGCCGATGTGTAATCGTGTTAAAGCACTTCCCAACGAGAGCTATCTCCGGTCCGATCGCGGGAATAAAACAAACAACGACGCGCGAATCAATCACCGACCCGGGAAGGGGTAACCAACAGAACATGACAACCGAGTCACGGACACACGTTGCTCTGGACCCCCCTCTCCACCTCCCCGACAACCGAAAAAATAGAAGCACGTCCCGCACGGTGGCGCAAACTCGTGCAATCATTGAAAAGACGGCAACTGACATTGACGCTCTGGTTATGATGGCTTACTCTTCAATTATGAAATTCCATATTTCCCAGGCTCCTTCTCCTCCTCGGGGAGGGAGAATGCAAACGCCATTTGCGCGCGAGAGGGTCCGTACTGGTTCGCCGCTAATAAGTCACTGGAACGTGTGAACATGCGCATGAAATGTAACACGATGCGTGACAAAGTGGGCTACGATTGTGAATGTTTCCCCAGACCCACCACCAGGAAGCTTTGGATGTGGTTGGCGTCATCGGAACGTCTTATAAGCATCGTGTTCTTCCAGAAGATGCACTGAAAATATATTTTCTTTTAAAGACGTCCTTTTCATACTTCCATACATTGGCAGTCATAAACTCGTCTTTAATGCGAAAAGTGCCACAAACCCTCGCCACCGAACGGTCGAACGATTCTCGGAACACCTCAATCGGAACGCGTCGGTGTCGTGTTTCCGAATTCGCACCATTCGAAACCTCTCGGTCGGATTGCGCGTTCCGCCTCGGGTGCGGAGAGTTAGGTTTGTTTTATTGGATTAAACGTCCCACTAATGAGCGTTTTCTATTACCGATTTGCCGGCTAGAAAAGCGTACCAAAATCGCACCCGGATGGCTATCGCCCTACGTCGAACTGTGTGTGTTTTTGTGTCCGTGGTGGTGATTATACTGCGAAATCCCGTAAATCCTCACTTCAGCCTGCGATAAAGTCGCAGTAATCAGATTAAGGCAGCTAAATTAGAGCCAACGGACCAAGCGAGAGTCCAACCAGAAGGCAATGAAATTGATCACAGGCTTCAAGCCGTCATATGGAGTTAGAAAAAGAGAGTGAAAGGAAAGAAAAATAGGCCCTTAAAACTATGAAAATCTAGCACCTTACAGAAGCGTGAAAATTCGCAAAAAGGGCACCTCCAAACGGAAAAATCACCCTGGAGAGTACAACATTCAAATCACACATGGTATCTTGTTTCGTCGGGTCGAGCTAAACCACAATTGTTGGTTCGATAGGTGTGAGTTCTGGATCAAGAAAAGTAGGCTAACAAATACCCGTTGATCAGAAAGAAATATATAGAGTGAGAGGCTAAAGGACATGCATTTCATCGTTTCATCAGGAATCTCAATATACCAGGTGTGTTTCTAATCGGTCATGCTCCAGTTTTTCTCGCTTCTAATCGATATTATCCAAGAGTAAGATAGCAGACGAGAGGAAAAACCATTTCACTCGAAGCTCATCGTGTGGTGCAAAAGTTTTTTTTTTGTTCTTCTCTTTCTTACAAAGACCACCAGCGAGAAAATTTCCAGGTCGTTTTTCCGTTGTCTCTCTCGTCCACTTTTCTCCACTCCGACTCACGTTTCACCCTTCCGAAATGTCGCCCGCGGCGAGGGAACGAAACTAGTCCCGCGATAGGCGATTCATAATTGCGCGCGGAAGCATGGCGATGAGCGCCATTTTGTTTGCCACCCCGATGATGATATCTATAACCTTTCGCCAGCACCACCACCATCACCACCACCACGACAACCACCAACAACTGACGCCAGCACGGTTGGATCGATGGTAATTATTAGTGGAGTCGATTGGAAATTACTCGTTTCGGTACGACACGACTGCGAATTTCCCACCGAAGGAAAACCCCTCGATGGTGGTGGGTGTAATTAATTTGCCCCAACTCCCCCTACTCCCCCATCCTCACATCCTGTGCGTTACCGAAACGATGTACCGTAATTTGGAATCGTGGAAACGACGTAAATCAATCATCGAGCCTCCAAGTGGTGGCATTTCTCAAGGCGGGCAGCTCTGTGCGACTTTTAGTGTTAAAAAACTCACACCACATTTCCTGCCCTCCCCCGTGCGGTGCAGAACCGCGCTTGATTGACGCGAAGCTTCACAATGGTGGAACAAATGTCCGAACGGAAGCACAAATTAGCCGGTGAAACAAAAGGACGCCCCACGGCATGGTTTCTTCCACATTTCCTATAGAGTTCCGGTGGCGAGAATCGAAGCCGAGGGAGGTTTGTTACCGGTTCGTGGACGCCTTAGAATTGACGTGCGGGTCTCTAATTTAAGAGGCACTTATCAAGGGCTTTTTCATTATGGAAGTGATCGATTGTATTGACGTAGGTGTTTCGAAGTGCAAAAGCAGGCTAAATTGGCATGGGAACGTCGACATTCTCGTGCTCGCTGCAAAACGAAAAGAACATGGTTGTCAGGGAATTTCTACGCGTGAAATATTGCTCTATATTTGTTTTGAAATTTATGGAAGATTTAAAACAGAAATCTGTATGAAAAACATGTAAAATTCTTCATGAAAGAGATGAAAGAAGGATGTGAAGTAAAACAACTACAGCCGAATGAAGTTTAGTTCCGAACTGGTCAAATCTTTCCAAAGAGTTCACCCTTGTTTGTTTGGGCATACCGTAATAAGCGCGCCCGATGTCATCAATCATAAGTTTGGCAGACTGTACTCCAGAACTGGGTCCTCGTTTTAATGTTCAACATAAGCTGCATTCCGAACGACGTCGGCCACATTTTGGCCACTAGTTTTTTGTCCCACATCACCAGTATGCGAAGGAATGTGTGCGCCGTTGTTTTGTCGGAATGGCAAAAATCAAAACTTGTAGCTCGACTTTCGACTAGTCGGACAACCCGAACCGATATGGGAACGAACGTACGAGCTTTCCCATCGAATGTTGACTGGGTTATGAGCTCCCGGTGCCAGAGTTTTCCATTCGGAGGGCTCCCGCGAGTTTCACGCCAACCTGCGGAGTGGTTAACGCCCGCCAAGACGGCCCTTTCCGATGGGTGACACATTAAATTCATTAACCCGTTTTCGCGCTCGCTGATCGCGTTCGCCAATTTTCTCACTCGGTCGTCGGGGCCCCGAGGAATGCGGGCGAATTAAAATTAATTTGAAATTAAAATTTTTCACAACTCCTTCGAGCGAGTTGCGAGCAGTTGCAGTTCGATGGATGGGTGTTTTTTTTCTCGTGGTAGAGGTTCGATTCTGATGAAATTCGACGAAGAAGATGCGTCTGCGATGGGCGCATAAGTGACGTGAAATTCAATTATATGATCGGTCGAGGCCCCGAGCAGCCCGAGTCGTCATCGTCATCGATTGTTGTTGTCAGGCCATTAACACTTCCTTCGGCGAGGAGTGGCGAGCACCCCGGGGGTGTAACACTTCACACACACACACACACTGGTCGCACTGGCAGCCGGTATTTGGTGCCCCCTTGGCATGGCGGTTATGAGCGATGCTGTGAATTTTAAAATTGCCCCAAGCCACCACAAGAACCTGCCTCGCGTTGTTAGGGATCCTGCGCAAAGGAATGACAAACGTCCTCAAATGTTGCAAAAAGGCATCGTTTAATGATTTTCATCTCCATGCACATGTTTTGTGGCAAATTTTTTGATAAACATTTCTCACATTTCGTTCGACAAGTTTTGAATGAATTTTTGAAATCATCCAAGGGCGCGTTTATGTGTCCCTTAGAAATTGAATAAACATGCTTTTGAATTAAACTCGAAAGGTAAAATTCTTAAACAACCAAAGAAGCTGAACGCAATAGAAACCGTTGGAAATAGTTGAGCCTCTAAAAGGAAAAACGGATCGGAAAGTGTCCAACCAAGTGCAACCATAACAGTAACGATCGAACAATTACCCACCAAACGACTCCATAAACCGCTCGAGGACTTACTCCAGTCCCACGGAGTGCAGGGAAGTCCCTTCGGGGACCCGGGTAGATTTTGTGCGAATAAATAAATATTAATTAATTAAAATTTCCCGATCGCGGAACACGGCTTTGGGCAGAAGAATGTCACGGAGAAATCGTGCTGCAAAACAAACACACAAACGGACACAGGTGAACAGGGTGACATTATGCGCCAGCGCAATTTCACATCGAATTAATACCAACAAGCGTAGTCTGGAAGGAGCAAGAAGGGGAGCGTGAAAATGGGGTGGACATGGACCCAAAGAGCTTTCCCAAAATTTAATTCCACTCCCGGACAGTCTCTTGGTGAAGGAAAGGAGAAAAGGCAAGAATGGGGGGGAGAAAAAAAAGGCAGACGGCGATCACGATGCGCGCGAAAGAAAGTGGAAAACCTGCGTGAAAAGCGTACGCGCATCGTAAGCAACCACGCATCCGCTCGCTCGGTGCAATATTTATGATCAATTTGTCGTTCACACATTGGGAAACACGGCGCAGCCGAACATCGCGTGTCTGAGTGACGGGGAAAAAAGGGGGACACAGAGAGATTGAGAGAGAGAGAGAGAAAATGTTCGAATTTTTCTGTCCACCGGTTTTTTGCAGGTTTGGTTTTATTTCCCCCAATTGCAGTGCAACATGACGTGCATGAGTTACGCACTTCTCGCAAGGCGCATAATTCGTCAACTCGCGCTAGACTCCGGTGGTTGTGTTTTTAGTTTGTTTTTGCAACCTGCACAACGCCAGTTTAACAAGTTGTTGCCCGGGTTGACACAATCGATTGACTTTTTCGATGCCATACGAGCCCAAAAATGTCGACGACTTCCACGCGGAGCATCTGGAAGAACCCTGCGATCTGATCGACACATCGGCCACCGGGACGCGAGCATGCGAAAATGCACCGTTTTCGAAAAGGGTGGCTCCCTCCCGCTGAGGCGGCTGTCAACAGCTCCGGTGGTCGCCAGCAGTCCAAGAAGCCACCGTGCCGGAAATCAATTTCGTGCTGAATTTTAATCGATCTTCTCTCGAGCGTTTCCCTTCTTGCTTGCTGACTTCTTTTTCTGGGTTGGGAGAGTCTCTTTCTTTCTTCCTCCGTTGGAAGATGTGCGTTCGTGTTTGCGCTCGAAAAGTGGTCACTACTCGGTGGTAAATGATTGATTTCCTCACGAGCAGAGCTGTGAAGCTGCAGGGTTGTCTTTTTTCCTACCCCCCTCGTTTTCTTCGACTAGTTTGCTTGAGACGAATTGCATTCGACGAGCGTGCTTGACGTATGACGACGTTCGAGTGGATGCGACATGAAGCAATCTGATTTTACAGGTTTTGTTTCCCCTTTTGTTTGACATGGAATGCTTATGGTAATTGAAAGAGGGAAGTTCATTTCACAGTTCGAAGCGAAGCGGTACTTGTACGGATGTCATTAGTAAATCATATCCCATAGGGATTTGTAAATTGAAGGTTTTTAAGAAAGAAATTCGCAACCATTGAAAAGTTCTTGCGAAAGATGTAAACGTTTTTCCTATCTCGAGAAAGTGCACAGAAAGAATGGTAAACGTTCGTGCAATCCAATGCAATTGAGCATCAATTTTTAAAGTACCGTCCCCTTTTGCCACATTCTCCCTTCGTTTCCAGCTGGCGAAGAACTCTAAACTTTCCCTGCCGTGTCGCTTATAAGGGCTCATTCCTCTTGCATGTTTCCAGCGTACGGTGGCTAATTTTTCTGCGCTTTCGATGCATTTCCTGTGTGGACGTGTGTGCAGTACATAGCTGCGGGTTCCCCGAGGCCATCGACAGTCCGGCCACGAACGGCTCAAGTATTTCTGTTGCATGTTCGCCTGCCGATACCAGGTGAATTGAACATGAGCAGGACCACGAGCCCCTCTCCGTCATGCTTCCCGAGGGTGTTCTGTTCTGTTATGTTTGCTCATGTACTTGCCTGGGACGATTGTTTGTGGGTACTGTATGACACAAGGTCTAAGCGATATCAATTTGCTTCCAATGTTTGTTTTTGTGGGGACCAATTTGAGCACAATTTAACCTTTAAATTGTCTCTAAGAACCATTTTCACTTTTCCCGACGGCTTTTCTTGCAGCATTTTACAGCGGACTTACCGGTTGGTGAGAGCTGCAGCGAGGGTGGCGGGTGTGGGAGCGATCCTTGTCCGGGCAGTGGAGCCCTGGGAGGTTCCATGCTCCACGGGGCACTCGGTAATTGGGCAAACTCACTACCGATCGCCGATCCAATCAACATTATACCTGGAGGCGAAGGCACTCTGTATGGCACCGCCGACGAGTGCAACTAGTTGCAATTGTTTCTACCTGCGTTCGCAGCGACTTTTCCGGCGAGTTTTCCACTGGCAAACACTCTGCACGCGCACTGTACTGTGTTTTCCTATCTGTTCAACACTTGATGCTTCATACTCGATTGCATTTCCGGGATGCAGGTGGTTTTTCTTTATCTTTCACTTCTTGCTCTCGCGATTCAACACTCGATGGAAACACTCACTCAAAACAACACTTCGCTGACACAACACACACTCGTGCACAGAACATTTCATTCCATAGAAGTTCGTCATCTGACACGTGAGCAAGTCTGTTCCAGCACCATTATGAGACGGTTTCTCTTAAAGCAGACGCAACGTTAAACACCTGAACCAAAAAACAACGACAAAAAGTGGAATATAAAAACCCGCATTGATAAAAATAGAGCAGCACGGAAATGAAGCAATTCATGGCAAATGGGGAAAATGGCGATCTCTTTCCCGATCGGCTGAACTACTTTTCCATCCCACCCTTAAAGATTCTTCACCAGCCAGCGAAGAGTTGCTGACACTTGCAAAATCCGGAATGTTGGCATGCCCGATCGACTTAATTGGTCAAAGGTGCCCACCTTCCATCTCGCAAGCACCCACTCCCACGGGACCGATCGAGACAGGTGTCTTCGGCTCGCGAACGAACAAGGTGTGTTGTATGCGTTTGATACGCGGAGCTATAATTAATTAGTTAATTAGATTTTCGCGTTACAATTTGATGGGAGGCAAGTGCCAATGAAAGAGGGAGGGAGGAGGCCGGTCGGTTTGCAGACTGATTGGATTTGATACAACATGCCATGCCGGAACGGCTCTGGTTTTGGCATGTGCCAGCTTCCTTCACACCTTCCCTCAAATGTCCAACAGCTTTTTCACCTCGGAAGAAAAAATCTCTCGAACTAGCTGTCATCAGGTGCTATAAAACTGTCTCAAAGAACCACTATCAACTATCGTCCTGGAATCCACGGGCCACAGAGGATGGTAAACCGTTTGCCTACTGGTGATAGGGTTCGCTATCACCGCACGATGTATGTAGGTTAACGATTCTGTTTATCGTCACTCCACACGTCCGACGGCGTAAGTTAGGGCACTCGCAAACGTCACCTTGGGTGGCAGTTACACTGAACAGGAATGTTTTACGGTAGGCTAAATAGGTGTAGCTTGTTTTTCTTGTTCGCAACTTTGTGCAGGTAATAGGCTGTAGTTGTTCGTTTTTCTTCACACACAAAGTTTTTGTTGTTTTTCGTTTTGTTTTGCAATTCACTAAGATTGTTTCGATGTGATTTTTTGTCTTTCACAAATTACTACGTTCTTTTACATTTTTGTTTCACTACCTATATGTGCCATACAAAAGATTATGCTTCGTATCAAGTCACTGACATTGGTTCATTTCGATATTAAACATGGTTCGGCAAGCCCCAAACAATAAACAACTTCACAAACAATCAAATTAGAGAAATAAATGAAAACCAACCATCCACAAAACGAACACCAAAACCCGAAAACACACGCAACGGAAAAACGGATGATCGCGTACGCACAACAGATGAACGACCGAACCGGCCAGCAGCGAGAGAGAAAAGCGTAGGATGTAGACGGCGCTGGTATCGGAACGAGACTGAAGCTAAGCAGGAAACGAGCAGCACCAAAGACAAAATCAAGCACCCGTGAGCACGCGACGACGCGAGAGCTTCTGCTCAAGCTTTCGGATTTGTGGGAAAGAGCGAGAAGCTCGGCTGAGTCCGTGAGAATGAGCGAGAAAAAGAACTCAACTTGAACTCGCTCCGCCTTCTTGCAATCGATGCATTATATTGCCAATGGCGGTCGTGTTACAAATACCAACACCTCGCCGCTCCTTGCTGCAGATAATCAAACAACAAAAGGTACGGTGGTGTGCGAGTGCCAACACATTATGGCCCTCTTCAGCAAACCTCCTTTTCGTCCTTGGGAAATACCTCTTGCCCCTTATATGATGCCTTATCCGGAACAACAAAACTGCATCGAATTGTGCAGCGGCAAACGGCAGAAGCACTTCGGCAATTGATTTGTGTCCATCCCTTCGCCTTCACCCCTCTTCTCCTTCTCCATCAAACAACAACACAGACACATTCTCACGACGCAACCTGCCACCGCGAAATTGGCCGACCGGCGACCGAGTGGCTTCCTCTCCGCCGCTTTTCTGGTGCATAAATAAACTTTTTACACCGTAAAACTTTAATGCTGTGCAACTCTGATGCAGAGCCCCGGTGTGTGCAGCGATATTTGCGTTTTATGTCGGGCCGGGGGTTTGCTTGCTGTTTGTTTTTCTGTTTGACTTGTTTTCCATCGGCGTTTGCGCTTCCCGCCCTCACCCAGGGCAGGGGTTGACTGGAGCAATGTTCTGCTTCTTTTGTTTGTGACTCCTTCGGCCTTGTTTTGTTTTTGTCCTGTTTTAAAACCGTGTCGCTTCCTGCCGCATGTTTGTTGGTTTTTTCTTGAAAAGCTGGAGTTTTTCAAGGTGATTTGCGTGAAAAATACTAGCTCTACTTTATTGGGTTTTTCTCACACTTGAGTTAAGGAAATTCTGGAACGCTTTTTACCGATCGCTTGTGTTTCGTGTAAGTTCATAACATTCCTAAGAAAACCTAGGTTCCTTTAAAATAATACAGTCGGTCAAGCCATACGTAACGTCAGCCGTCTCTTGCACAATAAATGAACTGACATCAAACATTCCACTTGATGTTCGTCTAACCCAGTGTTTATCCGGTGGGCTTTTTTACCAAAGGAAACCGGGTTGGGGGAAAATTGGAACGGTGATTGTGCACCTTACCCAATGACAGGGTGAGCCTGATGTTGAGTTTCACAATGATGTCGAGGAAAGGAGTCCTGACTATGAAGGTGACTATGAAACAGAATATTAGATGCAAATCACTGCTTTCTACGATATTTCTGTACGACTGCTGTGAGGCGGAAATCAAACGGCATGGCGTCTGATGCCTATTCAGGGAAAAGCGATCGTTGCGCTTCCTCGTTGGTGGGGTGCCGTTTGGCTTTGACCTAGCTTTTCCTTTTCCATGGGAAACGGTCCCTGCGGTCCGTTTGGCGGAAAAATCAATTGTTTACCTCCTTCCGTGTGGTGTCTACAAAGTCATGAGCTCATAATTTCAATGGACTGCAATAGAGTGGTTTAACAACTTGCATTAATCGGAGGATTATCCCGCTGGGGAGGAAAAACAGAACCACTCTTTCTTCTTCGAAAACACTCTTCTCCATTATCCCTTTTACGTTTTTTCAGCATGTTTCTGGTCCTCCAAGTGATTCCCGTACTCATCACAAGATTAAAGCGGAAACAGGTTTTATGATCTTTCCCGCGCGCGATTATATTAAGAAGCGCGGTTGATATTTAATTTATATTTTAATGCATTTCTCATGCCACGGAGCATTAATTCGTCCGGTAACAGACAGGTAAGGGGTTGGAGAGAGTGAATGCATGAAACAATTTAGCCACTGTGGTTTCAGTCTCGAGTGGATATGGTTGCAGTTTTATGGCCCGTCCGAAACGATGCAGCTCCGACAAGTAGCAAACGTTTTTATGATGTTCCATCTCCCATTTGGTAACTTGTTTTATTTTTACAAGCAAATTTTCCTTTTGAAAAATAAGAATAACCATCTTAATTTTCCACATTTCATTTTTTTTATAACATTGACAATTTAACAACAATTTCTTAAACAAAGTTTTATTTTGAGTAGACCTTCGTTCAGAGGATGTAAAAAATATCCTTCGATTCGATCAGGTTCGCAAATGTGATTAGATCTCTTAATGGTGAGAAAATCGAACACAATTTCCTACCCGCTACCATCCCCAATCTCATTAACAGAAAGAAGTCAGCCAAGGATTGTGTCTGCGTTCGTTGCTGCATGTTTTCTTCCAACAGTTTGCATCCCATTTCCATTCCATTCTCGGCCAGTCTGGTCGTCCTGGTCGAGGAATGGTCCTTCGGTCACCATTAGCCCGACCGATGCCTCCGGTTTTGCAAAATGTCGCCGTTCAGGCGCGCAAGAGGTGTGGAAAGCTGTGGCTGGAAAACAAGAAGATTCCCCGGCGACATCGGCGACAGCGAACCCCCCTTTCGGTCGAAGATTAATTTTCTGGAGGAGTTTCCGATGAGAAACGGGCTCGAGCAATCCGATCGGTGGGCAGTGGCAATGCCTGTCTGCATTAGTCTGCTCGCTTTATGTGCTGCATGTTTGCACTTCATGTTGTTATTTCCATTTCCATCGATCGACGCCTTCCTGCGCCACCTTCTCGCCACTTCCTACCGAATGAAAACTCCGTCGAAACTCGCTCCCCACTTCGGTGCCCGAAAGTTGCTGCAAACCGGTGAGTTGCTCGCCTTTTTCCGCGACGGTGGACCCGCAAATGGACTGACATGACATCGACATTCGGTGTGAGGCGATAAGGGTTAAAATTATTGATCGTTGCTGTTCAGCTTTTATTGCATGGACTTGCGTCGCTGCTCGATTTAAAATTACCTCCGGCCAACACACACACACACCCCATAGGGGTCGAGGGTTTGGGAGCATGCAAAATAAAGCATGGAAATCGAAAAGAGAAATCATTTGAAAGTAGACAGGATAAGCGAAGAATACTTCTGGTGTTTTCCTCCGTAAGTATAATTAATTACTCCGGAGCAATCTAGAGCTTCTTCGGGCGCAAAAGGAAGCATCGTCGTGTTGCTATCGAACCTGCATGATGCATTTCTTTTTTCAAATGTTAGATTGATTTATGAGGACAAAATCAATGGCAGGGCCAAGAAACAAAAGCAAATTAAAGAAAATACTTTTTGAATTGAATTAGACGGGCAGTTAATTATGAAACGAAAATCAAAAAAATGACCGAAAATGAAATAACGAAACATATGGGAATCAAAAGAGGAAGTGATATGTAAAGTAAAGTAATTAAATTGGTTACCATTAAACGACAATTCTGAGAAGAACAAATAGGTAAATTATATTAAAAAGCTTGAATATATCCATAAGCCCCTAAGGATATTCAATAAGTGTAAATTGAATTAAAAAAGTATTCAACGTAAATCTCTCCCTACCATCTCGATATTCTGCAACAAAGTAAAAACATCCCCAAACCTCCTCGGAACGGTAGAAACACAAGAGAATCGAACACTTCATCGGAATCGGAGTTGAATCGAATTGAATGCACGAATAATGCAATCATCTTGCGTAGGTGCGTCCTATGCCGGAGCCACTTTTTGTGCAGAAGTTGCAGCGTGCGGATCTTTATGGGCGCGGTGACCATCGACTTAACGATTACTGTCGCACCGGAACGGGCCACGACGCCTGCATCGGAACGGTTGGGCATTACTATTAAAACCCATTTCCCAGGGCGGGGGGTTTGGGTGGCAAAAATTCAACACAATCAACCCGACGACAAATGGACGACGTCGTTTCCCAGGCCGTGGCCGTGGCGGAACTTTACACCATGTGCCGCCGATGTCGCTTGGGTTAAATAAAGCCATTTAGTGCTCTATCGTATGTCAGCGAGAATTGCGAGGAAGAAGTGGAGGGAGTTGAGGAAGGATCGAGTCGGTGGGAAAAAGATGTTGGCAGATCCGATCATTCCGCAGCACTTTACGTTGGCTTTTCGTGGCGCAATGCGTTCTCACCGTTCTGGATAATAAAAATAAAAATTAATCAGCAATTCTCGCTTCTAGAAGATAATGGTTACCGGCGTCATGAACCTCAAGCATTTGCAGGAGACAAAACCCCTAGGAGTCTTTGGAAAGTTGCACAGTTCTTATAGCAAAAGAGAGGAAACATGAGAATTAAAATGTTACTTGATTAAACATTTAGAACTGAACAAATTTCTATTATACATTTAATTATTGACTTTAAATTTGAAGCTAAATTAGTAAACTACGCGATGAAAGGTTCACTCAATATCAGTCACAGTCTGTCACCATACAGTTAAGCAATTAGAGTAATAACAATATCCATTTTTGCAGGCGAAAGCGGCTTCGGAGGATCGGGATATATTTTATCGCTCACAATGGTCCCTTTCATCGCCGCATCGGAAGAAAGGCTCGCCACACTTGGCGCACACACTATTGCTTCGGCAGTCGGAAACCGAACGCGACCGGGCCACGATTAAGCCGTCCCTCGGTCTCGGCGAAGGTGTGGCTGATGATGACTTCAATCGATGAATTATGTAAATGAGACGCCGTTGGTAACGCGATACTACGTGGCGGCGACTGCACAGTGAAGGACACGGAAAGCGCCGCTAGTACTGCTTGACCTTATGCCGTGTCGGTGTATTGCTGCAATGCAGAAGGAGCCGGAGTTAAAACGGTACGATACCTTTTTATATCCTCCTTTGCCTTTCTCGGGCACTGCACTGTGTGTGTTTATATCGACTCCGTTGGACACTCGGCGGGGATACTAGTGCGGGGATGTAATAAAATAATCATCACCATATGACCATCTTTTTCCGGGCCCATTTTCCCATTCACGATGCGTCAATTAATTATCAGTAATTGGCCATGTTCGATTGCGATACTTGGACACCAAGAAAGAGCGACTAAGTGTGGTGCATAAATTTCCAACACGACGATTCTGCGGACAACTGGCTGCGGCTAGTTCGACGCCCTTTTCCGAACTTGGGGATGCGTTTTCACACCCCGGTGCCTAATGGCGGCACCAAATGGGCAGCCGATAAATATTCCTCCATTTTGCCCCGAAGTTGCTTTTTGTTCATTGGTGCGCAAAAGTATGTGGACAGCTAACGAACGCCGCAAATGTTTTGTTACTTGTGCTGAGGTAATAATTAATTTTGCCACCATCTGACAGTTTAAATGCTTCGGACATAGCTTTCCACGTTCCTGTTTTCCCCGAGGGATGTTCTGTTGTTCGGTGCCGTAAACCACCGGAAGCAGTCCTAAGCCACAAAGAAAATGACCAGCTACGGGTTAATAAATATACATACCCTGGGATGTTTCCTTCGGCGTGACATATTTTCTTGCCATTTTTTCCTGTCCTGTACACGTTACACTTCAGTACATTAGTAATTGAAGGACAGGACTGGGTTAATGAAAGAGTAGCCAACCTTTGAACCGAATGGTGGATGTCAAGCTCGATTAGGACGATGAGTTCATCAAAGGGAGTTTAAGCAAAAAAAAGCAACTTTTTTTGAAAAAATACTATAGAGAAAGAATGTAAAGAAGTAAAAGGCAGTAGAAGTAGAAGGCAGTTTTAATTCAAACGATCAGAATTATAAAATTGAAAACAAGTAAGAGCAGCAATTAAAGCAGATAAGTTGGTGTTCAAACGATATTCCAACTCAGATTGCAAGTGCTAGTATTTTTCAAAAAATTTTTAACTTATTTGCATACAAAGTCTCCAGTGTTGCCTCGAAGGTCCGGATTTCTGCGTATCCGCTCTACACATCTTTGTTGACTTAACGCCCGCGGAGATTACGCCAATTAAAACCTAGCCTCCGACCAAAGTTCCCTTCCCTCGTGACTCGCTCGTGATAATGAGAACCGTTGAAACCTATGATCATGATTAACAGCGACGGTGTCGATCCGGATGTGGCGCAAAAGGTAACCCCTTCCGGATGATGCCGAGACCCTTCAGCCCAGAGTCCCAGTCGAACCCTAACTGAGCTACAACTTGGCAATAATGAGCAATAATTATTCGGGTAATGAATTTAATTGGTATCGCTATTTTTTTCAAACTTCCCTTTCCCGTAGAACCATCGACAACGACGACGATGGCGAACATGGTGACTGTTGACGGATCGGAATCGTTCAGAAAACCAATAATAAAACACCCATTAATGGTTAGTTAGTGCAGTTGTTTATACGTTCCGCTTCCCAGCGCAGGTCCAGGACGGAGATTTGTTGTAAATAAAAGTGTCAATCGCTCTGGTCGCAGCTGGTGGTAGACGCTGGGACTCATTCAATCTGAATAGGCAAAGTTAAATGAGAAGTTTTATTACTATTTTAATTTATATAGATGCTGTATGTCTATATGATACCTTTGAAAAGGTAATAGATGTGAGTTAAACATAACGTCTATCATATGTTTCTCCTTATTCTGAGCAACTGTGCCGTTCATCCTTCAAAAAACAAAACGAGAAACATTCCTATTAACAAACTTTTTGAAAAACACACTGAAACGAATCGAAGAAAACTGAAGCTAACAATAAACGAAGTTCCAATTTGTGGCGGCACTAAATATTAACAAATTACCCAATGACCGTTTGGCTGCAGCTTTCGGTAGTGCGCTTTTCATTCCGCACGGGAAAGAATAAAGTACAGTTCCAGAGGTTGAACTGACAAAAGTTTCCAAAGAGTAAATCAATCTTTCCGCCCTTCCCTGGAAACACCCCCACCGAGAGGCTATTAGAAGGTCCCGCTCCTGGAAGACATTTTTCTTCCTTTCCGCATTTGATGAAGCGGTCGGATTTGTGTGTTTGCTTAGCCGGACCGACAAGGATCGAATGGCTCTCTTTAGCGTCGGTATGCTTCGCGGTTGTTAGCACCTCGTTTTCGTCGGGTTTCTCCACCACCGCCTAAAGAGCGTCATTTTTGTCAGCATTTATCGGTAACACCTTCCGTATCAGTCATTTGTTTGTTTTCCATCCATTCTAGTCGGACAGTCGGACTTTTTTCACCCTTTGCAACGGGTTTTATTGTTAAATTTTTCATCACACAAGCATTTAGGAAGGCAAGGCGATGGACGCTTCCAATGGAGTTCAAATCACACCTAACTACCAGACAGGCCTCCATTTCTATTTCTCCATAAGGATAATCATGATACGTTTGCTACTTGCCAGGGGAGCAACTCTGCTTTCAGGGCAGGAGGATTAGAGAAAGCGAGAGGGAGAGAGAGTATAATTAACTTCCACCACAAAGGTCCACACTTCGTCCGACCGAAGTGGCTACACACACACGCACACGAGCGTCCGTTTCTATGGTGCTTTTCTTCTTTGTCTCGTGTAGGTGGACTTTAAACCTGGGGGAAAGGGAAGGCCTCCCGGTTGGGGGGGAGATGGGATGGCGAAGATGCTCTACAAGACATTTATATCGGTCCGACTATCGGATTGACCACAACGACCACGGTTCACTCGCGGCAGCTTTTCTTAAAGTGATCCATTAGGTGTGATGATGAGTAGGATGGTTCAAAAGTCACTTTGGGGATGAGTTTAACCATTCAATATTTGTTGCTTTCAAAAATATAGGGATTGAAATGTTTAATAAAATGTATTAGGCATAGGTAAACATTGAATCATTTTTAATAAACAGTTTTTAATAAAATGGTACCAATTCACCATCAAATAAAACAAAGACATTCGTACTTATGAAAAATGGAATAACTTTTTGAAGCAATTTCAATGAAGGCGACTCGAAAAACAAAATGCCGGTAACTGTTAAGTTCACCCTCAGATCCGGAATCCCGCAGGAAGCGGGCTGCCGTCGAAAACCATTCCATGGCGGTGTGATTTTCTGCTCAAAGATGATAGTGTTGATAGGAGGCAACTGCGCAACCCGAACCCATTCCAAGCCATTCCCGCTGCTCGACCGGGCGTTATCCGTTTTCGCTGCAAAAGTGGCATTCCCATATCTTGGGAAGGGTTGGGTGAAGAGGAATGGGGTCAGTCACGGTCGAGGTCGGCTACTCTCGGTGCGATGTGTGGATAGATGGGGCAGAGGGAAGCAACAAGACGACGAACGCATGCCCTGTGACGTCCCGCAGTTGGTTGGCGGATCATGAAAGACGCAAGGGGGCGAAGGAAACCGAGCGGAAAGCAAACGAGCTCGAAGAGAGCGCACGAAAACAGATCCCGCGAGCCACGAATGGTGTTCGGGATCCGGAGAATGGGGCATAATAATTCATAATATAAGTGTAAGTAGCAATAAATGAGCAAGCGTTATATATTAATCGATGGTTGGCAGCTTCCAGCTCGCGGAGGAGGCCCTCTTTCAGATCATCTCGTGGGTGTGTGCCCGCACGTATATCTGTGTGTGTGCGTGTTTCAAAAGCCATTATTGAAAGCACGACAAAGCTGTCTCGCGCGGAATGGAAGCAATATTAGTAAGTCGAGCAACACGTGAAGAATGGAAGAGAGTCCATATGGAAAGCGGTTGAGATTGTTGACAGAAGGGGAGGGGGGAAGGAGGTGTTCGGGAAGACGCATGATGAGTGCTAAGTAAGCAGCAGTGATGGCGGACGGTAGCCATTGATTGCAAAAAAAAAACAATAAACAAAACATTCCAAGAACGTGCTCAAACTTCAGTCTTAAGGAAGATGAAATAATGAAAAATTTAAAGAAACACAAGAGTATAAAAACTCTGTAATTTTTAACAGTATTTGATATTTGACTGTAAGTTCTATTGAGAACAATACAGCCTTGTATTCAAATCAAGAAAATTCTACTTTAATCTTGTCATGAAAGTCTGAAGAAGGCCTAGAAAAGAGGAAAGTATAATGTTACTTTTCTTGTGATAATCGATGGTTGTTTTTGAAATTGCACTTTTCACCCCAAATTTAGATTGATTCTGTGCGTACGATAAAACAAGGTAGCAATTTTCCGACGGTTAAAACATTTCCATTCCTCTTAATCTCGATTTCCTTCGCCCGACGGCAAACTCGAACCCCGATAGGAGAAACATGATCATCCCCTTTTCGCGCCGGTGAACAACGAACCTATTCCTCCCTTTTTGTGTCTCGGTGGAGTATGTATCGCCTGCCCTCGGGGTTGGCACAACCACTACTACTACTGTGGGATGCAGAGCCGAGATGGGGCTTAAAGAGCACGTAAAGTTAGCCTGGTGTGACCAACAATTTGCCCCGAACCTGCCGAGAGCCCGTGCTGTGTCGATAGCTGCCATCTTGCTCACGCTCACCCGACGCTGGTCCGCGGTCCAA
>KE525347.1:2757450-2994697 GCA_000441895.2 Anopheles sinensis
CCAAAATCCGGGGGTGGTGGAGAAAATTTGTCAAACTGTTCGTCAAACCATGAATCGAACTGCTGAAGAACGACGAACGAGGGTTGTGGTGGTAGAGCCTTGTTTAGTGGTGTGCGTGCTCAGCAGAAATTCGAGTGCATCGAATGCAATATAATGCATCGATTGCAAGAAGGCGGAGCGAGTTCAAGTAACTCATTTTTTTCTTTGGAACTAAACTCACGGAGGGCGTGTTGTTCCGCGATTGGCTGAGCGAACCGGTAATTGAACCTACATAAACTCAAGTCGAACCGGTTATTTCATCTGCCAAATGTCATAGAACCGGTAATAGCAGGAGGAGCCGCCGAATTTCTCTTTGAGCCTCCCCCTTCGTGACGAGCCTCCCCCTCTTCGGATCCGACATGGCCGAGAGGACCCCAAACTCGATGGAAATGGGAAAGAGATCAGAAATCAAATCGTGAATATCGAGCAACACTCCATTCCTCCTGATTTGATTCAAGTTATCGTTGTGTTATTCTTCCCCCCGTTTCTCACCATTAAGTTGACAAATTGTGTCGCTGCTCCTTTTCTCGAAGGTGTTGCGCTCAAAATGGTCACGCTACCTACACGCTTCCGGTTTTTCGGATTTGTTGCCGACCGAAACCGTAATTGTGGGACTGGCCGATAAAACATTCAGTGTCCTGATGAGCGTGGGCTGAATCGGGTGCCAGGTTGGGATTTTGAAAAGGATTTCCTACGCTTCTTGGGGTTCTGAACATTTGGGAATCATATGAAATGTTTTTAATTGAGTCTGAGTTTATCCCAAATTAATTTAAATCGTTTTCATTGTTTACTTTACTAAAAACCTATCCGTTCCGAGCTTAAATCAATGTTTTGATCCACAAGATGATCCTTTTCTTTTAAAGAAACTTGAATCAATCTGCCCTGAAACTGCCCTGAAGCGATCGTCATCTGCTCAGATTTGTAATGTCGCGTCATTCCTTGAATCGGTCACGTAAATGCTGGCCGTATAATGACTATCTTTTCATTCTGCCTTCACGCCTTCGAACATTTCATTCCAGCTGACGCGAGTTGCGGTTTTGATATCCCATTCAACATCGAAACAGAAGAAAAGGGTTCCGATCCGCATCTGTCTGTGGTCGGAAAGTGTTTCTTCGTTCTTCTGCAGGTGGTCTTCCGATGTAGACTTTCTTCAAGGGGACAGAGGCGAGTCCAGCTTGAAAAACTAACCAGGAGCTACCGTATGTTTGGAAGCGTTTTGATCCATTTCTATTGTTTACATCTTATAACTGAAATTGGGTTTTTAAAGTTGTGCCATAAATAAAAGCTTCTCCGTTTAAGAGGCATTATGAGAACAATAGAAAAGGATAAATTAAATTATAAAGTATGTCTTGCTGTAAAACGAACCGTTTATCAGCGCTTAAAAAACCAAATCAACCCCAATAATTTTATGTCTTTCATTATTGATTCGTTCCTACGCTAGCTCATTATGTGGTCCATTTTCATCTAAAAGCACTTATTATTAAATTAAATCAATAGTTTTGGAATTAGAATTAAGACGGCTTACCACAATTTAGTAGGCAACATTGAACGCCATCCACGTTTTTTTGTTTATAAATACGTGTAACAAGGACTTGAAATGAATCTTCAGCTGTCCAGCATTCCTTTAAACATTTCCCCACACTAAAAACAGAACTTGGATCGATGCTAAGAATGGAATAAAAATGATGAAATATTACATCTAACTTGTCATTTTACATTCAAAAGCACCAAGGACACACATTCCTTCTGGTGATGATGGCCTTAAAAAAGTGAGTCCACCATCCTTCAGCATCGGTATCATTGTTTTATTCATCGACCGACGTGGTGTCACGTTTAACTAAACAACTGCTGATTGGTAATTCATGCGCCGCTTGCGTTCGTGCTGCCTAAGAAAAACCGTCTAAGTCGGTCGGCCTTCCTTGAACGTCTTCCTCGCACAAGTCTTCGCCTTCGAGCCTTTCGGGAAACGGGGAATAAAAAGGCAGCCCTGCTACTGAAGCGGACCCTAAGCGAGACGGACAGGTGTAGCGTGGAATAATAAATTATCAAATCGTTACCCAAAACCGACCGGTGATTGATACCGTTGAGAATGAGACTTGTTTTCGGCGTTCTTTCCCGGGTGCGAGAAGAATCGCTTGACCGAGACGTTCGCTAGGTTCGTGTGTGTTTGTTCTTCATCATTTCCTTACATTCGGGATGACACCATCCGTGAAAGGCTCGAGCCCGACATCGACACCGCGAGCCCGAGTGGAAATAGAATGTAACCGAATGGAAATGTATATGGCCACCGAAGGGCAAGTCTGAGGTGCGGGTAAAGGAAAAAGGAGGAAGGATTAGAGAAATTGTAATTACACGCATGATGGCACCGGGACCAGGCCGGGTCCTTCAAAAAAAAAGGGTTGACGGATGACGATCGGCGGCCGCCTTTTACAAGCTTTTCAAGCGTTCTATTTCGCTCGAAGCGGACAAGGCACCTCCCAAGGTGGTCCAGGGAAAAGTTCCACCGCTCTCCAAAACGTCTACACGATCCGATGATGTTATCACCCAAGCGTCAAAAACCTGATGTTTGTTGAGGGTTTTTCCTAGTGTTGTTTTTTTCGTTCCACTTGCAAACCGAAAGGATGATCGAATGCGACGAGCAACGCTGCTACTTACAACGAAATCGATCGCATCGGAGAAAGGCCACATTAGAACAACACCTGAGGCGAACCGACGTGCGGCTCCCCGAGAAAAACGCCGTTTGTTGTGGAAAACAATGGCCATTTCGGTGGAGCGGGGATGGAAGAAGGGAGCCGTTACATTCGCGTGGCGCGAACGCAACACCCTGCGGACCATAAATTATGCATATTAATTATGCTGATAATGATGTGTACGTGGGTCAGCTAGCTGTGGTGTGTTGTGTTGGGTTTCTATTATCCCCCCGCTTTGACCCTCTACTCTTCACAAGCGGCCATTTTTCCAAGAGTATGAAAGGGGTCAATTAAAAAGCTTGACTTATATGACAGGTATAACGTGGAGGGAAGTACATACAACGGCACCCAGCAGAGATTAGATTGCTAAGTAAACGTCAAAGTGGTGGGAAAATGGTTAAAAACAAATTTAAAATAAAGAAATTAGAGAAAAAGAGATAAAATAAGCGAAAACAAGCATGTACCAAGAAATACAACATTAAAAACTGAAGATACTAGATACACACTTGAAGAACACTTAAAAACTAACTTGTTCTTCAAAAAGAAAGAAAGAAAGACATCAACACGCTTGAAGCGATGAAGATAACACGCTGCAAACAAATCAAAAAGGAGAAATTATGTTTCCATCGTGCAACCGAACCGCAAAGCCTAACATTACGAGGCAACCAAACCAGGTGTTTTTCCTGTGACTTTCCTGTGCTTCGCACAAGGGATGCATGAGAAACTAGGGAAGTGCAGCGTTTTGAACTAGAGATCGAAACCAGTCCACCATCTTGAATGCTATCTTTACGAGCTGATCGCCGCCTTAGTTGCACCAGCAAACATTCCCAAGACTTCCCGGTGGCGTTGACGATCGTCAGCCATTAATTTTTCCGCCCAGCAGGTTCAGGTTCGCCCTTTTTTCGAGAAGAATGGGGCGGGGAAAAACTGGACCGAGTGAATTTTCTTTTCCCACCCCTGCGCCGTGGAGTCGGGTGCCGGAAAAACCACTTCGAGAAGGGGAAGGAATGCCCGCCCAGCGGCGACATCAATTTACGCCGTTGAATCGAAACAATGCACACTCATCCATCATAACGGTGCCCAGAGCCCATTACACATTCAAATCGTTTGGACAAAATTGGGCACAAAAACACGCGCGGGCTGAGAAAGCGACCCCCGGCCGCCTCATTTATTTGTCAGGATTTGACACGAGGCGGCGGCAGGAGGATCGACCCGGCACACAAACCACACCTAACCACACTTTGCCACGGTCGAGCTGAATGTGTGTTGTGAATAAATCAGCCCCATAATTACGGTTATTATATGCAAATTAATTGTTAATCATATTTTTTCGCCCTTCGCCATCCATCGGAATCGGCTTTGGCGCTGGTGATATCGAGACGGATTGTGGCCGAGATGGTAGGTGGCTTAGTTTGTTTCAGCTTTCAGCTTCAACACCGGCCGAGACTGGAAAAGTGTTGTTTCATCGTCCCCGCGCGGCCAAGAAGACCGCGGAGTGCGCCGGGAAATGGCGGTGGTGATGGCGATTTCTCGGCGTTTTTTAATTATCGTTTAATTAATGTTACTCTATCGCGTTGCGCGTTTGCTAGCTTTCGCTGCAGCCTTTTTGCAGGTTTTGTTTTTCTTTTACCTTTTTTCCCCTGAGTAGTGGACGGTACCGGAACGTAACCATTGTGTAACCGTTTGGCCACCGTTTTGGCGAAGTTGAATCCTGGGAGCCGCAAAGTGGTATCAAGATTTTCTACATAAATTATTCACCGACTGCAGTGTTTGCCGTGTTTGTCGACGTCGATGTTGTAAGTAATGCCACACAATGGAGGCCACAGGTACGAGAAGAAGTAAAAACACGTACAGGGTTCTCTCCGCTTGCACACGGAACATGGACACAGGTCGATAATGGGAAACACATGTAGCACCTAGTTTCCATACGCTTGATCCGGGTGTTACACGATTCTTTTTTCAGGCGACTCCATGTTTGCCACCCGAAAGAGAAACCATTTTCTAACAGCGCACCCTTGTCCCAAAGCGGTAGAGACAACCCAACCCCGTGCTGGGCGGCCATTTTTTGTTTCCACCACCCCTGCGGGTTTCCGATGAATTTTCCCAAAGTTCCAGCCCCCCACCCTCCCGTCAGCGTTTGTCAAACAAATCGAAGCGGTATCGAATTTCCGTCGCCCGAGAAAGCCCATCGGTTAGGGTAACGTTTCGATTTGTTTCTTTTTCGACTCCCCCCTACTCCGTTTTTGGTCCAACAAATTTCCCAGCACGAAAGCCTCGTCGATCGCTTGTTTGTCGATTTCCGAACACACTACACCAACACTACGCTTTTCCGCTCCGATCGTGGAATTAGAAAAAAGGCCTAAAGACACAATTTTGGAGGGTTTCAGTTTCGTGGAACTCACCCCGCGGGGTTCAGGCTTTCGGGCTTTTCCATTTGATTTAATTTCGTTACGATGGCCCTCTCCCCCTTTCCAACCTTCCCTCCTCGCAGCTCCCCTCTTTGGTGCGCACGGAAGAAGTTCGAGCTGCGCAAATGTTCGCTGGTTCGTTCAGGCGTAACGCCATTTCGTGACACGCACCGCCATCGTTCTCAAGCGTCGTAGCATTACAGTTTAACGACCGGGCGATGGTGGCGACAATTGCATGGTGGTGGTTTTTGTGCTTTCCCCGAGACACGACATTCTGTTTCGTTGTCTTTTTTCTTGGGTTCCCTCGGGAGGAAGTTGGTTTTGGGCAAGGGTGGGGTAGTGTGTTACAACTATCCTGTAATTATGACTGCTTTTTGGTGCTTACCCTAGGCAGCATTAGGCTAGGCAGGAGTCAGGCTAGGCAAACCCACAATTATCGGCAGTTATCATTAGGCGAGCCGTCGCTGAGTTTTTCGGTAAGCGATCCTGGAAGCCATAGGATCGATGGGAATTGTTTAAACGAAGTCGATTGCTGAGGGGAACTTAATAACGAGCTGAGAAGAAAACTTTGGTTACACATTACGAAACGTACGTTGAACTTGTTCCATTTGAAAAAAATCTCACAAATTCATAAGTAACCAGAGCGTACCAAAAAGTAACAACACATTCACGTCATCCCAAAAGCATAACACAATTGTCCCAATCCCAACAAACCGGCTGGAATCTTCCAGAATGTTCAACCCATTCTCCACGTGGATTCCGACTGACGCGCACCGTTTACACAGTTGCCCAAAATTGGGTGTTTGGGTCGAGTTTGAAGAGGCAAGCTCCAAACCCTCCCCTCCTTCTCCGCCTCCCACCCCACCCGAGCAAAAACCTCGGGCAATCGATCGGATCGAACGCTGGCGCAAATTCGTTGCGCCGGCAAACGCTGCGCGTGCGCTTCGCCTGGCGTCAGTGAAGTCGGCGCTCCACAGCCTCGGCAAACACCGGGGAAAACTGGACTTTCCATCAAAATATTTACCCTCCCAACCGGGTTACGGCGACTGCAACCGGCTGTGCCAATGTTAGGCGCCGTGTCTCCAAAATGAGTTCCACTGTTGCCCGCCCTGGATTTGGACAACAATTCGAACCTTTCAGCCGTGCCCAATCCAACACGAGCGAACCATAGGGGTGTTGTTTTTATTTGATCGCGTATGCCCAGGAAAAACTACTTCGAGAACATCGGATCAAAGAATTTTTTATTTTTATTGGAATGGAGCCATTTCACGAAATTTAAATAGATGAATCGTAAATGATTATGTTTGTTTCAAACCCATTTCTAGAAGTTTATCATCTGCGCACGTTCAACGGTGTTTAAACACGTTTCTTTATCAAACCCAGGTCAAAGGAGATTATTGTTAATTCGGTTAACGTCATCAACCATTCGAACACATACCGAGCAACAACAAGAGGTGACATACCTCGTAACATAAGTGGCATAGCGCAACTGACTAGTTAAAAGTGAAAACATCATGAATAATATTTTTAATGATTGTCGCAATCACATGATTTCCATTATGGCTCAAAATAAAATAAGATATTGATCTACATTTTGTCTTTAAGGTTACAATCAGATAAAACTGAAAGCCACATTCAAATCGCAGAGGAAAAGAACATTTTCCAGGGATTTTAACGTAACCAGCTAAACATGTTTATAGATTAAAGTAAATAGACAAAGCTCTAGACTTTACCTAGGTGTTAATCGTGTCCTTCAACGAGGTTACTCGTTTCTCGTACTCGTAAGCAAATAAGTTGAGAACGAAAATAAAATTTACAATCAAAACAACTACAACTAACCTCTGATACGACGACCAGACTTTAGTCAGGTGTTTATTAATCCCTCATAAACGGGCCGTTGAAAGAAAGAAAACAAAAAACGTTTGTGTCGTTTAAAGCGATAACTAAAATTGATCACCTTCAACCGCTCATCAATCGTGTTCATGCAGGGCGATCGGCGTTTTCCGGCCCTTCGGCTCGGACGCAAGATTCGAGGGGAAGATAGCAGCAAGTCTTGTCACTAAGTTGACACTAAACAGTTGCTTACAGCTTAAGCAAGTGTTTCTTTTCCGTTGCGGGGATGACGCTTCGTTTTGTTGCTTTGTCGTTCTCTTCGATTTTGGGTCCTTTGTTTTTTTGAAAATTGATGGCAAGACGAAGGGAAATTTCAGAAAATGCCAATCAATAATAATAACAAAACATGAATGGAAAAACAGCAGCAAAACACAACCCGTTTTAATCAACTTTTTGTGCTCCTGCCTTTGAAAATCACCTGCTTTTTCATTACTTTTTAAGGGTTATCCAGCAACATTTCATTGATTGTTTTTTTTTAATTACTTACTTTCAGCTTTTCCTTTTTTACAACAATTTTAAACTTATCAAGCAAGCTTTTCATCGATTGGGAAACACAAAATTGGAACCATTTATTATTCATCCACCATTTTCCAGCAACTCGAACGCGTGCACGAACGTTCCATACCGGTTGGGCGATACTTTTCCGGGCAACAGATTTGCATTAACCCGCCCATTGTTTGACCACAGATATCGTGGCTTTGTGCAATGCTGCTTAAACATGCAACTCGAGCGGAGCAGTCAATCAGGAGCCGAGCTCTTTCGTTGGTGCATTGCATTGTATCGCGCCGGTCCCGATGGTCCAATGCTGGCCGTGTAGGGTGGTAATGGTGGTGGATTAACGATTTTTAAATTGGTGTAATGCTGAAAGTTTATTTTCAGTCCGCATCCAACCCGCACGGTTTGCCTCCAACAAGGCTGCTGATGCGGTGTTTTTGCGATAGTAATCGTTTCCCGGCGGACCGTTTCCCTGCTGTACTACCTCGCCTGACGCCTCGCCCTCCCCGGAACACATACACCAAACAGCATAATTTAGCGGCGGCTCAACGGAAAAATGGGAGCACATGGCGCACCCGGGGTTGGCATTGGCCAACCAACACCATTTTCCATGTGTGTGGCCTCCGATCGGACCAACGCTTGTCGCAAGCATAATTTCCCCCAAAGAAATTCGTGCAAGGGTTGAGAGGGTGTGTAACTGGCACCGCAACGCCAACAAAAAAGGGCCCCGATTCAGTGAGTATGTGTGTGTGTGTCGGGGAATGAATTATGGCCACCGAACCTGCGGAAACGCAAGCAAAACGGGCTTGCAAATGTGCAATGCAAAAAGGGCGCACACACTCTTCCGTAGTTCGAACGTAGATGGGGGTAGGTTTCAGGGGAGAGGGGGTAGCTTTTCTTCGCGCCATTTTGTATTCCCTTCCACAATGAAGGAAGGAAACCGGGTGGGACACCACGGGGAGCAGGGCGCATTACGCTTCAAGGTGCAGCTCCAGTTACCGTTTGGCGGACATTAAATTTTCTTTATTCGGACCAGAAATTTCTTATAAAATTCAGGAAGCAGATAAGCAACGGGCCGGGCGTATTGTTTGCTGATTTAGATAAGCAACCCCTCGTTTCCGGTCGTGGGGGAAAATCGGGGTTTGGTGTGCGTAAAAGGTGGAGCGGAAAAATAGAAGGGATGTCGGTAGAAGTTGGCGAAAAACAAAAGTCCGTAAAATTTATGGCAAGTTACGTTTGCCTGATGTTTTGTGGAAATTAGTGATTATAGGCTTCGCTCCCAATGCAGCTCGGCTTCGTGATGCGGGAATAATAAGAACGACAGATTGTTGATCGATTCGAGTTTGAAGGATAAAGCATCAGAAGGGAGTTTAATAATAACAACAATTCTCTAAACTCGCCACACTTCTTGTTATAAAACTTCAACGGGATGAACTTTCCACAAAATCCAAACCACAATCATCCGTCTGAGAGCCAGTCCCATTTGCCCAACACACCGTAACGCCATTCTTTGCCGATTTAACCTTCCCCGCGAAGCTAATCTGCATATGCAGATATCGTTTTGAACTTTCAGCTCAGCAGCGTGCAACAAAAAGGTCACCTCATTCAGCCCCGGAAAATGCTGCCCTCCACCGACCGTGCTGGAGATTTTCCAGCGGAAAAAGTGCAGCGCAGTTGCAGTGCGACCCCGTGACCAGCCGTGCTTAGCACCGGTTCGCTGGGTTCGTTGCATTTCCGGCCCAATAATTCATGTGCGGAACAATTGGACAAGAACAAAAGTTTTATTAAAATCGACCCCATAAAGTCGTGGACGAGGAAAGTTATGTCCCGAGCCGGCTGCGGGGGCTTGAAAAACATACCTCCTCCAGGGGGGGGGGGGATTTTATTTTCCCTTTGTTTAAGGGAGCCCCACCATTACCCATTTGCCGGTGATCTACGTACAATAGAATCTTTTCTTTCTAACAGAATGGTTTTTATAGTACGAGAAAACCACTTCTAAACTGAATTCATGTACTCCACTTTAACATCAAACCACGTTTTTAAATCGAATGATAGTGGAAGAACTTAGCAATTAGTAATTACAATAAAACTTTCTCCTTCCTTTCCGATTTAAAATTCTAAAATATCGTAAAAGTTCCTTGTTTATTTTACAAAATGTTTAGAGAAAACATAAACAATTCTTTCAACATAACATTATTGATGTTTTGTATTCTGTTATTAACAGAACTGGTTAAAACTGATTTTATAATAGTTTCTTGGAGATCAATTGAAGCGCATAATGACCTAACATATACCTTGAATTTTTACTTTGAGGTTTTCTTTGAGATTGTTTATTGGTGGACTTATAATTTACTGAAGCTCCATCGTTGCTACCGAAAACTTTACATTTATATGTTCCGTCACGTCAAGAAAAACAGCTGTGGTGCGCAGTTTCCACTCGCCCTCGGGCACATCTAGTGCACATTTAAATACAACTAATCGGTAACTCGCAACGTTGAATTAGCAATAAACGAAAGAGACGTGTTTGGAGAGCAAAACCGTACCACCGAAAAAAAAACATGCTCATCTCGCCGAGCTGATGATTGTAAGCCGGACTGTTTGAATAATGTTTCCAATCTTTTCAGCTACACCAAGTTGCGCAAGTTGACTCTTGCCTCTCCGGTATGCACGCTAAATTATTCAACAAACGTGCCGCACGTGCTGGTGACAGCTTCGACTTCCCATCGACGTCGACGATCGTTCGAGACGAGTCGCGAGTATCCCTTCGAGTCGAGGCCTGTAATCAGCCTTTTGCACTCGGCGTGTCACAACTGCGTACTTAATAAACATGTCTGCCGGTGTTGGTGGGGTTGGGGTTTTTTACTCCCCTTCTTTGCTAAACCCCAACCCCACATCCACCAGCGTAAAGTCAGCCATCAACTGCACACGCCATACTTATTACTGTGGAATTTCTTTTCATGTGCGACCACCTGGGGCGGTTCGCCTCCTGGAAAACCATTGAAGGAGGAGAGGTCAGATTTATGTGACAAAATTCCACCATCCTTCTCCCCACCCAATACGGCACCAACGCTTCGTGGGCAAGTAGCTTGATTGGTTTTCCTTCGAAGGGAAGGACCCAAACGACATCCCCTTCAAAGGCACGGGTCACCGAATCGGAATGCTTATGTTTGAGACCACGTTTCCAAGTAACTGACGGTGGCCAATGGTTGTCGCAAGTGTTTCGAATGGCGAAGAAACAATTTGTCCACAAAGCGTCCATCAAACGGTTTCGTAATGTGATTTGCTATTCCGAGGACGTGCGCGAGTGGCGAAGGTAAATATGAAGGAATATTTTAACGAAGGACTCATTGGAATCAATCCGAAGGCGACTTGGATTTCAATATTTTGCGATGTTTTTATGATTAAAGCTTTTTGAAAATTGGGAAGAAAACACCTCACTGGAGCAAAAGTAAATTCATCCTTTAAGAAAAGAACCGTTGACTGACTTCCATTCTTGTAAATTACCATGTTTTGTTGCTCGAAAAAAAACCATTCTTTTCAGCAACTTGCACGCACGCATCGTAAAGTGTGTTGAAGCGCATACTTTAACTGCACCTCGGCGATTAGAAGAAGGTCCTTCCTGCACGACCTCGACGGGTAACTTCAAAACACAGCCCGTTGATAGTTGGCAAGCACCGGTTCAACGGACTCCGCACCGAAAAGTGGCTTCGCTTAGCTTCCTTCTGCACTCACTGTTAGGTGAGTTAAATAATTTTAATTGGATGCTGCACATGGATTTCACGCTCCGGTAGTTTCGGGCCTGCACAAAACCCCTTCGGCTACGCGCTGGAAAGCAAAAAACCCATCCAGGACACCTCCGGACGGCCAAGTCATTGCGTGCGGAAAGCGTAATCAGTTCACTTGCTTCCGAAAATTAGTCAAAATTGACGAGAACCTGCAACGTAATCTCTTTTCGCTTTCGGTAGCTGAAGATCGGTGAAGGTTATTTCGGCAGCTTGGAGCCTGCTTCGTGTTTGAGTGTTTGACGCTGGAAACTTTTCTCGTCGTGATATTCGGATCCCTTTAGCGGTAGTCAACCTCGGTGGGAAAGGTTTTTCTTGTTTTGAGCTTTATTTCGTGATGTTTATTATGAGCAACCGCGTTATGCGTCTTTTTTGGTTCATTATTTTCGAAAAACCCTTCCATTTGATCTCGATTTCTTCGCTGCTGTACTTCACATTACCAAACAAGACAACATTCAGGTGAATGAACTCTGGTTGCTTCTAATTGGCGAGCTTAAGTTGAGCATCGCTTTAGTTCTTTCCCCCCTTGACTCGTTAGTTTTTCCCCAAAAAATACGACTCCTTTTTCGAAATCGTGACGATGACAGAAACGATGATGGAGTGCACTGAAACTTTCGCCTCGGTGGAGAAAATTCCACTCCGTCCGGCCACCGCGAAGCATAATCACCATGAAAAATAACACCACAAAGTAGCGGAGGAACCCCGGGTTCCAGCGCGATCGTATGAATTAGGAACGAATGTTACTTTCATAATTTCGTATGCTAATGAACCAGCGCACCGCAGCGGCGTGTTGCGGGAGTTGTTTTCGGGAGGAAGCAAAATGGCGGCGTTTTGGGTGGTCGTGAAGTGAAAAGGCGCGTTTTATCTTCTGGATTTTTAGCAGCGAAACTAAGATTTGGTGATTTGAAAACGGAACAAAGCAACACGGTGACTCACGGCGAGGGGTCTGATTGTAATCAGATGTAAGTTGCCTTCGCCATCTTTTCAATGTTCAATTTCACTTTGGCGTTTAGTTCATAACCGGTGACACTGGAATGGCACCTGCTACTTTACGAAGTGTGTCAGCTTTTAGGGGGTGAACTGAATCAGTATTTATTTGCATAAAAATGGCTGCTTGAATATGACGAGCCAAAAGTAGAAACCATACATAGTAGGACCTTGTATATTATTATTCTCCTTTTGTGAAGGACTCATAGGTGGGGTATAAGTATACTTATCAATTGATATCTTTTTTAAAGCTCCTGATAAAAGAAGGGTTGGTCAGATCGAAGCCTTAGAGCTCTGCTTAAATTGTGCAAGCTTACTTAGAAGTCTTCGTTTATGGTTCGAGTCGCATCGAGCAGGTAATCATGGATAATTTTCTGCTTTAACCGAATAAAAATAAATCTCCTACCGTTCTCCAAGCCATCCAGAGTTCTTCCCAACAACTGGCGGCTTCCAAAGGACCTACTTCGGAACATTCGGAAAGGTAAAGGGATCTCGCCCAAGGAACAGACCCCGGAAGTCGTGGTTTGACGTGGTTGCAGTTGCAGGCAGACCTAGTCGTGGGTGCAATCGGTGCTGCACGAAGCTGCAATTTGGAAAAGTAGCTTTCCCGCGCATCGTGACCCATCGTCCCACACGTGGGCGGGTGGACACATGACGCGACGCGGACTGCACCGACAGGTCCAGGCGGTCTGGGACCTTCCTTTTCGTCGGCATGCGGCAGGTTAATCACGACTTTGCTAAAGGCTGACAAATGACCGGAGAGGTGGTTTCCCCGGTCCCGGGCTAGCCGAGCGCCGAGTGGGCCGGGTTCCGAGAAAATTATTAGAAGCCCTATAATAACGCTCAAGCAACGACCGGACACGCTGCCCAGCGCTACCGGTGGCCATCGCTGCTGCACCTCGAAGCGAAGCACGATGCACCGGTTCAACGAAAATTCCACTCCGGAATGCAATCAATCTGCGCTTAGGTGCACCTAGAACGAACCGAGTCGCGGAACGGTGAGCCCGAATCGTCTCCTAGACCGACTTTCCAGGATGCAGCTAAGCCCGAACCCAATACTGCGAAGTCAAGCGGAAGCTTCGAAGTGCAATTAGCATTTCCGCTCCGAAACCGTTCCTTCCCAAAAGGAGCATCGGGAACGGGTAGGTCTATGGTCTATGGCCAGCGCAAAAATATAGCTTTTGATTCGATTTTATGCAAATATTGTACTAACATCCCCCGAAAGCCGGCGCTCCGGAACGGGGTCGGCAACACACGGAGACGATTTATGCCAACGCAAATTATGTATGCATAAATCTTGCCGCTCCGATTCGAATCGATTCCGGGACCGAAGTGGCTTGGCGTGTGTGTGTGTGTGTTTGGTTTGGGATCTTGATAGCACCACAAACCCATGAGCGTAACCTATGGAAGACAACGATTATCATACTAATAGGCTACTTGTTACTTTGAGCATCAGCGTAGCGTTGTTTTATGAAGCTTCCGATAATAAACATCAAGCATTTAAAATATGGTATAAATCGTTCAAAACAACGTTCGCCTAAATCTCCCAAGATTGTGGTACAATTAATCGTTTTATTCTTTATCGTGAAACGATACGTTTTTGAACACTTTTTAACAAAGAGAAAAAGCATCGGCAGAAAGGGGGAGAAATTATAAATGAGGTGCAATTACAATATCCAACCATCAAAAATCCACCAACAAAAATCTTCATAATGCCAACAATGCAAAACATCAACCACGAACCGTGAAAGCCCAAACTCGAGCTAATGAACGGCCTGGTCAGTGATAAGCGGAATTGATTCATAAATTGAAACATCTTCCTTCACCCGACAGACGCGGGTCCTTAATCATTCCATTATTGGTGTAAAAAAAAACAACCATCATCCGGACGTTGATGGAAGTGAGAGAAAAACGAAAACACAAGACACAAAAACCAACTGCGTGTCTCTGGTATGAAGAAGTCAACGCGACCCCGCGGGCCAAATCGGTTGAACCTGTGTGAAGTGAGACAAGAAATTAATAGCACTCAATAACTCACCTTTCCGCGCGCGGGGACGAACGCAATCGGCGACGGATATAAGTGCATCATCCTCGTCCCGCCATTCGATTCGCCTTTGTTCTTCGCCTGTCGAAGGATTCGGACTTTAATCGGTTGGGTACAAACGGAGGGCGAGGAGCAGTGCCGATCGATATGGCACCCGCTGAGTGCGCAAGGTGAGGTTAAATAAAGTGAAGTTACGTGAGGAAGCTTATCGTGGCGGTGCTGGATCGGTTTCTTCTTCCTTTGGCGGTGGAATGCTTTCGATGGAACTGGTAAAGTCGATCGAAACCGGGGTTTGTCGTCGGTACCTGCTCCTGCTGGAAAGGACACGAGGCCAAACGGGGAAGGCAATTTTTCTTTCGCTCCGATATATCGGACCGGGTTTGCCCTTACGCCGTCGCTTGATCCCGGCACATTAATCTTTTTGCTTGGAAGGATTTGTCGTACCGATGATGCATGTGACGGATCGGGATGAATATGTGGCCTAACGCGGCGAGACTTTTAAATATCTTCATCTTGCTTCGAGAGAAGCGCGACGTCTCTCTTGGAACGATCATTTCTTCTGTGAAGTCGAAAGCAACTCGTTCAAGGAAACTCGGGGAAACGAAATGGTCTCATCAAGCTAGTAGCACATTAAGACTCCATTAGAATCTTTATTGCGATCACTGTTCAATAAGGTTAATCAATTTTATTCCTTCCCGCCGGTCGTCGTCCCACGGTACAGCTTCTCAGAAGCACCTCAAACATTACTCTTGCGTTTCCAATTCGAGCAGTTGTTCGAAACCTTCGTCGTCGTCGCCGTCGTTTGCTGTTATCTTCGTCATCGTAAAGATAAAACCTAACTTTTGACACTTCGCTGCTCGGGTGCGTCGCCCGCCACAGCTTCCTGTCAGCCGGGCAAGGTGTTTGCTTCCCGCATCGACACCTTCCTCGGACTCCGGGACCCGCTATCTTGTCGGTAGTTCTGTTGGCTTTGCTTCACCTTCCGACGCGACGAGACAAAATTAATGTCCGACAGAACTAATATCGTTCCGTTTTTTGGGTGAAGAAGTCCTAAACGTGTGTGTGTTGAGAAAATGAGTAAAGCAAACAAGACCGGCCTGCGGGAAGGGTCATCTTCCTCGGAACGGGATGGGGCCTAGGACGTCGATTCGCTGGAACAAACGACATGTGAACTTAGCAGCAGAAGCCGAAGAATTTCTCGCCACTGATCTTCACGCTCATCTCCCGCGCGCGGGTTTGCCCGGAAAAAGGGTCAAAGGAAAGGTAAAAAATGCCCGACCGTCGTGAGAGACCGGCCCGGTGCGATAAGGAAGCTATTTCTGGTTTTAATTTACGAACATGTCACCTTTCGCCTGGGCTTAGGGGTTTTGTCGGCGCATCCCTGCTTTCCGCCTTTCGCTGTTCCTTTGCTGCGATTAGAATAAAATTAAGTGATCAACCATGAATCCTACGACCCATCGTACTAATGGGGCATGCCTTTGGTGGAGCAGAGGAGGGACACGAGGGCGACATGCGACAACATCTTCGTGCGAACCCGGGGCCAAGACTTGATGAACTCACGCCGGTTAGCGCTCGACCGGGCCATAAATCTTCGCTCGTTTGGCAAATTGGACTTAATTAGCGAACCCGAGATGTTTGGCACGTCCAAAGCCGGCGTTGATATTTTCGTGTTTGTTTGAAAGTTTTTTCTGTACACCCGGTTGTTGTTTCTCTTCGCTCTGTGGAGTTACGTTTCGTTTGTTCGTTCTTTGCCGGGCGAACGAAATTAAATTGTTTTCCCAAGTAGCTCGGCGAGATGATGCTCGTTTTACTTTCCAATAAAATATAAACCCCGGTTAGGTGTGTTTAACTACGGGACAAGCATTTCCTCCTCGGACATTCTTCTCATCTAAGCCCTATCCTGTCCATCTCTCTGCAAACATGACCTCTCCAACGCGAACCTTCTGCTTACCGAGGGATGAAAAATCATTATTAATCGATCGCAATTTGTTACCGTCCGGCAATGGATGGACGAACGAACAGATTCCCTGATGACGAGTTGTTGGACACCGGCATTCGCTTTTTATTCAACATTTCACGGGACATTTCGGTTGATCGTTCCGGGATTGGACACAGTGGACCGCTTTAGAATAGTTTTATCGCCGTCTTTAGGGTGTTTTCCTAAATTGCGTGTGATCAATCTTGGTGGATCAAAGGTTGAGAAATTAGGATTAGGACATCATTGAATTTATGACATTTTCACACTGGAAAACGCATTTTAAAAAACGGTTGAAAAATGTACATCATTTAAGGTATTTTAAACGCATTTTGATACCTAATGCTTCATGAACTTACCTTTCACCGTGAATCGTGTTGGTTTGTCATCGTCGACTAACCTTTTTTCCCCTTTTCCCTCGCGGTGCGAACAATGTCCTGTGCGGTAATTTATCTACCACGACCCGCTTGAATTATTCATATTTATTCAATTCACCATTTACCTCCACCATACTTAGCAAATTAGCACGTATTAATTAGAGCTATCGTTAACAGGTTCACAAACAAACAAAACCGAGCAAGTGAACAAACGCGAGACTTTCGTGTCATCAGGGGAAGAGGCCGCGCGCGTTTGTGAAATTTATCGTCCTTCATTGACTATTCATATTTTGTACTTCTGTTTCTGCGTTTCTCTGCTTTTTCGTTTTTCTGTTCTCCTGTCTGGGGTTTTTTGTTTTTGCTTTACCTACATCTTGTGATCCGATCACCGGAAGCAAGCTTTCTTACCCTCGGAGCAGCTGCAAAAGCGCACCGGCCAAGGGTTTGCTTCCGGAAGCACGCTGGGGGAAAGGCAATCGATGATCGAATTGACGGCGTTTCATGTTTTTCTTCGAGACCGCATAGGATTTTCCCCTGTTTCTGTTTCCATCCACTTCGCCTAATAGGATGTGGTGACCGTCCAACGTCCACTTGCGCCCTGTTTGTTCGTGTTTTGCCGTTTGTGCTTGTGCTTAAATCCAATTAAAAAATAAACCAACGCTCCCATCAGCAGAAGTTGCCGGTGTCCGGTCCACACACCGAACCGTAATAAGTACGACTTTCACAGTCCAAAACCAAAACCATCAGCCAGGTGTAATGAGGTGAGCACGCGCTCGGGAAATCGGATCGGGAAATGGGGAGTCAGTCATACAGGGGCCAAGTGTCCTTCCTAGCAGTTTACGTTGTGTGCAAAGTCGCAAACGTTACGATTCCGGTTGTAGGCCGTGCCACGCGGACAGGTGAGACTCTGGCCCGAGTTGCGTCCGTTGCACACGAAGTACTGATGGCAATCGGTGGGATGGGCGAACTTTACTCCAACCTTCTGGCCGGTGCACAGTACCTCCTTCAGGTTGCTCGATCCCGTACTCGGAGCGGGAGTGTTCTGGCCAAAGGCGCATGAGGCGATGTCGGCCACCTCACAGAATTTGCGATTGCTGTCGAACAGTGTTCCGGTGGGACATTCGAGCCTTACCGGACCATCCTTACTGCACTGGTAGAAGGTTTTGCAGCTCTGGGTGTTTACGCGGATCGCACCGATCGCTGCTCCCTGGCAGACCGAGCTGGACGACATCAAGCGGGAAGGATTGGCCTCGATCGGAGTGTACTCCGGACCCAACCAATCATCGCCCCCTTCCAGAGAGGGATTCTTCTCGGCACAAAGCGCCCGGTATCCGCAGGTTCCGGACGAAACATCGAAGGACATGCCACTCGGACAGCTGAACTGCACTGGACGTCCCGTGCGACACATGAAGAACTCTTTACAGTTCAACGGATTCGCCACGAACGAACCGGGTGCCTTACGTTCGCATAGCTATTCGCAAGCAATTGAAGAACAAAACAGGATTTAGTTTCGAAATTGCGTGCCTCTAAAAACCGAAAATAGTGTTTACCTGTGCACCATTCACTTGCGCAATGCCAACAAAGGCAAGAACTAGCAGAAATTGCTTCATTTTAGAACCAAACTGTTCCAGTAGCAGTAGAAAACTGAAGACCCCAAGGGACGATCAGTCGTAGATATCTTGTGTGGAATGTGAAGGGCGCTATCTATCAGATATCAACAACTTCCGATCAACATGTAAACAAGTCACAAGATAAGATAATGCCGGACATAAAGAGACCCCGGCGTGACACAAAATTGCAAATCAATAAATCAATTACAAGCAATGACTGAAATGTCTGTAGGAACCCAGATATTTAGCTCATTGCTGCTATAGACGTTTGGAGGCACGACATTGAACGAGTCATTTGGTAACTCTTTTCACGTTCTTCCAGGAATGTCAAATGTTGTCCGATTGAATTAGATCTAATAGATCTAATTTGAACTAATTTTGTCAGGACCACACCAGAAAGATTTCGTCAGATCCCGCCGCCCGAAAATGAAAGTGTTCCTTCCCAGAAACTCCAAAAGGGAGGGTTCACGGGACGATTGTAGTTTCATTTTCGACATTCGAACATTATCGATCACGAACGGAATTCGGTAGCCATTTTCTGGAACTGCTACTACCGCTTAGAGGTTTCTGCCGTTCGCTGGAAAAAGGGTTCGCCGGGTGCGACCCGCGCCAATATCGGATGGAATTGGGATCGTGGGACCAAACGTGTTGCCCTCCTTTCCCTGCTCTCAATCGTCGAGGATCAATCAATCAGGCATGCGATCCGATTTCCGGCGTCTCCGGCCGGCGCCATATTGTAGGAAAAATGTGTGTGTAAGTGCTGGGCCGTCCCTTCTGCAAAGACCTTGCATCACGCATATGCACCGGTAAAGCGGTAAGCTATAATTTTCGTTCTGCTGCTCCCCAACCGGAATGGCACCCGCACTCCGCAGTTGAGATCCTGGTGATCTCCCGGTCGAGAAAAACATGCAGATAATTGCAATTTGCTACCGTTTGAGGCACGTCCGATGGTCGTTCGCATGTCGGTTAGGCTGCAGTGGTCGGGATGCGGTCAGAGTAGGCCGCTGCATTACGTGACCGCAAAACCGGCTACTGTTAGGAGTGGCTGCATCCTTCGATCACCGCTGATGAACTTCAGCGAACCAATCAACAGCTTCCGAGCGCAATGGATCGTCCTCGAACCTACTCTCGGGTGCTCTCGGCATCAATCTCATGAAGGGTTCAACGGAATCAGCAGCCGAACGCTGAGGGCAATCGCTGTAACCATCGATCCAGAATTCTGCCTTCCGCGCACAAACCGTGCCCCAACAATTTCTGAGTAAATTTCTCCAACATCACGCAAGCTCCGGTTCACTTTCATCACGACATACACGGGTCCCCCGCACACCCCGCCTGCGATTTTTATCTCGAGACGTCCCTGACGGGCGACTCCGTGGCGTTGGTGAGTCAATTTTGCGTCTGTGGGAACGCGCTTGGCCCGAAGGGACCGATATCGATGCGCGGGATGGCGAAGAAAGAAGGTCAAGCCCAAGCCGTCCATCGTGCGGATCGTGCGTTTCGAACAATCTGCGCGCCCCTTAGCGGCTCGAAACGTGTCGATTCCGGCATTTTACGCAAAACTTGCGCCCGAAACTCCCGAATGACGAGGCTGCTCGTGGCTGCGCACTGTCAATACTGTTTGCCTCTCTGACATATTTTGGAGCTCCTCCGAGCGCCCCGATAAGGGAGGCTACAATTTAAACGAAGGCCTTTACCCTCCCAAACAAAACTAAAACAACCGCGCAAATGGAAACACATCGGTCGAGTGTCGTGAAGGAATTCTTTATACTGCCGCACGAATGGCGTGTGTGGTTTGGTACGAACTCTCTTTGCGATGGGGCAAATAAACTCCCAAAAAAACCCACGCAACTCCAGGGAGTACTGTGCACTGCCTTCAAAAAACCCGCGTTGGAGCAAAAGGCCAACCCTGACCCTCTTGGCGGGGTGAGTACGCATAACTGGTGCGCATGCACGGAACCAGTGCGCATGACGCAAAGTCCACCGGATCCGGCAGAACACGGGAGCGAAAAGCACGCCGAGCGACACACAGGGCAACGCGTAATTGGCAGCGGTCAATTATCGGTGCAATTGGAAGCGAATAATTATGCTAATAAGACGTTGTGAAATATCAGCGGCCGAGCGAACGGCAACACCGTGTTGCTGTTGTTGTTGTGATGCTGTGTCGCAAAGTCGGGAGGGTTTTTGTATTTTATTTGCCACCTTTGCGCTTCGTGTCATTTTCGTACCTTTGTTGAGGCTCAGTATTAAGCTTCATTTTAGTTTTAAACCAAGCCACTTTTGGTCAAATCCAACTTCATCAGCTGCAACCATTTTTCGTACGAAAGAACCGATGCAGAATGTGGCTTTAAAATCATACGCAGAATGCAAACCTCAACCGTCAACAATGTTTCAAAGTAGCCAAACAGAAAGACACAGACAGTGAGGGTTCTTTTGTCCGAAAAAATCATCTACCACACGCTGCTCAAGCTAATCAGCCATAAGTTAATAAATATTGATTTTACGGCGTTTCGGGATGGAACATTTCGGCTAAAGGTTTGCGCACATTATTGTTCGCATATCCACGCCATAAAACGAAACCCCTCACTATGGTTCGAACGATGACAAGTTCAGGAGTAAAACCGTGTTGGAGGAGAATTATCTTTAGTCAAAATTGTGGAAGTTCAGCATCCCTGTGTGTGCATTCTTCAGGTGAACAAGGGTAACTTGTTGCCGGAGAACCAAGCGGCCCATAGTGCACCTGATATTTGTAGGAGTCGTTGGCCCGGCGAGCAAACAAACTCTTCGCACTGTTTGCCACTGGCGGAGAAGCCGTCAATACTTCATCCGAGCCTCGTTTGGGACCATAAAAACGCGGACCAATAAGCCGTAATTTATTTGTTGGCTTTCGTTCGAATCATCATCGCCGAGGAAGCCCGAAGCTCATAACAGCCTAATGTGGGCTGGAGCTGTGTGCTTGCCTTTTGCTTACGACAGAACCGAGGGAGGTACGAATCCGAGGAGACATGGGTGGAGGTTTCGAGGAGGTCGCTGAAATAAAACCCACCATATTGGCACTTCAAAACTTCGAAGCACACATCAAGTATGACTTATGGCCACTAAAACTCAACATTAAGCTGGGAGTGGATTCTGGGATTCTTTCCTCTTTCTCGGTAGTTTTAAGCTGACCAAAGATCGAACATTCCTTCTGGATATGCATGTCTGAACTGTACAGACAACTGACAAGCGCCACCCTGCTTTGTTGCATATGTAACTCGTCCCGAAGTGACGCCAATCTCATAAAAGATCGAACAAAGTCGGATAAGGTACACAAAATTAAAACCATTGGAAGCCACTCAGCCCGCTGCCACATGTTTATGGCTATAATATTCAATCAATGGTAGATTGAGATTGTTCGATCTTGAATGTTGACCATAAATTTTCGACCACGGCTAAACACGAGCGTCCGTTGTGAATTCAAAGTGAACGAAGTAGGCAACTTAGTACTACAAACTGTTTGAAGCGTGTGACTCAACCAGGACAAAGAACCGCTTATACCTGCGGAATATTTTCCCATGAAATGAATGTTTCTTAGGGGGTAAGAATGTTTTCTAGGTTCAATGGTCACCTCGACGTAAAGGGGGGGACCTGTTTTGGAATCAATTAAACTTGACACCGTACAGGACAAGCGAAAACAACATTATAAGTTGTAAAGTATCGAGTTTGTTCGAGGTTCTGATCACACTTTGAGTCAGCAATCCTCTTCACACAATAAACGGGGGGAAGTAATCGAAGAATTCCTGGAATTCCCATTTCGACGTGAGAACGCCAGAATGATGTCGAAATTCGCCCTCCCGAGAGACTCCTGCGGTGCCGGATTCTGAAGAGTAGCTCCCGTCAACGGAACCGTCCGTACCAGTAAACTGGCCAGTCAATATGTTAATTCGATCCTAGCTTCTGGAATCGCAACTCTCTCTTACTCTTGCTGCTCGGCGCAGCTAAGGCAGCCATCACCGACCGATCGACTGACTACTCCCGGGCACGCCGGGTGGTTCCGCAGTTTCAAACCGTTTAAGGAGGTAGTCAAGTATAGGGAAATTTTAATTAAAGTTCCATCCTGAAGGATTCGATCGAAGGTGTATGGACCTCCCGCTGGGAGTCGAAGACGAACTCCCGAGAGGTCGATCTGCTACCTACATCTGCTACCGTGCTGCTACCCCCGAGGACTCAGCACGACCTCCACCCGTCACTGCACGCTCCGTACCGAATCCATCCCCGAGGGCTCCGGGTTTGCGCTCAACAGTAAACGGAGTTGTCACGGTGCAATGGACCAACCACGAGAAGCCCGACGTGGTTTGTCCTCATTTTCCTAAACGTGGTCCAAGTGGAATGGAGCTCCACGACTCCCGGATTGCCCGCTCGGGACTTGACGCTGCTTCACGATCCAATAACGATACACAATGAACAATGATGTGGGTTTTCTTCGGCCGGACCAACGAGCGAACGGAATGATCGATTTACCCGAGGAAAGGACGTGTTCGTGACAGCCGGGAACGAGCAGTTCTGGGCCGCTAATAGCCCTGCGCTTCGTGACGCACCTCTCGCCTCTAATCGGCGAAGAAAGTTCCGGCACGCTGAAGACGCTGGAACGCTCTACCGTGCTTCCACCTCCGGAACCCTTCGTGGTGCGAAATGAGAAAGCAGTTACTCGGCGGCACAGGTCGTAAATCCTAACGGAGCATATTCATGCACGGCTGGGCCGATGGAAGGCACTCCTGATCGCCAACGGGGGTCCAGCGCACCATGGCGATCAGTGCCCGATTCCACGCTGAAGTCGCTACCAGTGTTCCCGTCTTCCGTTTAGCGCTCCAGGACGCACGCACGCACGTTCCGTCGACGCGCGAGTTTTCGGTTGCTCCAGATTTGTGATGCGTCACGTCATGGCGTCGTTCATCAAAACAAAAAATGATAACCTGCTGGCAGCAAAACCCATTTCAACCCGCGAGAACAGCTGCCAGCCGAGGAGGTGTTTTCGGCTGCGGCAGACATTCGTCGCTATTCTAGAGGCGTGAAGGAACAATGTTGACACGATATCTACCCAATTGTTTGCCTGCTGGTTGCCCACAAACGTTGTACATTCCAACGTTGGAATGTAGGATACGGTGTGCGGGTATCAAATGTGATGAGTTTCCCGATGTTGACGCTCAATAGGAGTTATACCTCATCGATAGTTGATTATTGAAAACCTATGACTAATGGTAGGCATAAAAGATGGAACATTCCTAAATCCGTGGGAATCAGGTCGACTCCTTCAAACTCTAAGAAAGATCCAATTCTGGTGAGTGTACTCTTGTGTGGTGTGAGCTTCTTTATTTGTATCGATGACTGATTGGACATGTTAACATAGATTGCTCCTAGATGATGACATTCTGATCGAAATATTTCATAGTAGGAAAGCATCACTCACCAACATCATGTTCCCCATGAGGACATCACCAGAGGTACGCATACTTTGGCACGCGGCTGACGAAGGGAGAAACATCGAGCCGCACACAAGTGACATAATAATCAGCTGTAATTATCTACATTTTCTCTTATCGCCGCTACCACTGCGCCGGTCCGTCAGATAGACCGATCGGACCTAGACCCATCGGTTTCGTGTCATTTCGCCTCGAAGAACGGGTCCGGAGCCGGTGGATCACCCATCGTTAGATGCGACACCCGAGATACCGTACACGGAGGCGAGCTGGTCAAACAAATTGCCTTGTTGATGTCATGTCACCAGCTACGTAACACGACGGTACCATCACCCTCCTTCCCCGAACGTCCGAGACACAAACGTCAAAATCGTCATCCGGCCCGCGAGCGCAAAACCACCTTTTTCCACCGCTGGCACTCGGCAAAAGGACGCTCAAAACGACCTTCTAATTAACCAACTCCAACCCCGGCTGCGGATCACGTTGGCGTGGAGGCTCTTGCATGGCGAGGTATTAGGGAGAAAACTTAATTGTTGCACTAATTGATGGACGATTTAAAATTTCAAATTATTTTGCTTAGTCCGCGCAAGTCCGCGTGGCTCGGACGCTGATGAATCGGCCGCTCGGCCGCTTTCAATGCTTGCTTTCGGGAGTGAGACCGAATCCCGCCGCATCTCGTCGTCTCGCATAGTTGCCGTGGGGGGGTTTCAGGCGCGCTGGCATAAATCGGTTGTCCCTCCGGGGGACAGCTCCACTTCGCTCTCTTCGGACGGACGGACGGTCGTTTGAAGCAGGATGCCCATTTCGAGCGCCACCGAGAGCAAGCATGCGCAAAACGGAAGCCACGGTCTACGGGGACTTGAATGCGCTGAATGCGCGTGCGCACACGCGCGCAGCAGCAGAAATTGGTCCACGTTGCGCAACGGAAGCGTCACCGAGTTGGTTCATGTCAAAAAGCTTCGAGGTTGGGAAACGGCCGCCAGCGAAGCCGCACTCGGCAACGATTGGCGACCGAGTGAACGTGTAAACTTCGTGGTTACAACAGTTGACCTTTCGTTCGGTGACGTTTCGGAGCGGTCAATTAATGTTGAACCCTAAGCAAGACCTCTAAAGCTACAATAAGTACTCAACCGATAATAAAAGTATATTTTATGTTTGTTTTTGAAAGAGGCTATAAACTTTTATAAACTTGTGAAGCAACCAAGACCTTGTACTCTATCAAACACTGTCTGATATTCTTCTTTTGTACACGTTTCAGCTTAAAAAGTCGAAAAGGAATTGAATATAATTTGGACGAGCTATACAACTCTATGAGAAATGTGGAATAGTCTTGATCTAAATGATTGATTTCTTACATGTTTATGTAATCATTGTACCATTTGTTCTATTGAACAAAAGCATACTGCTGTTACTAGTGGAATTTGGGGCAAGTGTGCCATCTTAAGCGATTCGTTCTGTAACTTACTAAAAGCTGTATGTTAAAAGACGATTTTATTTTCAGTACATGTACATGTACTTTTTTGCGCTTCGGGCCACCGAGTTTAATTCAAGAACTTAATGGAAAAAATGTAAATCTTAGCATATATGGCACTTGTAAATGTCAAGGGTAGTTAAATAGAGCATTTAAATACACTTTATAGTCTCTAATCGACACAAAGTTAAATCCAAGCTTGCGTCGGGAGTTGTCTACTTTAGTTTCATTTATTTGGAAAGAATTTTCACGGTTTTCCATTCTGACCGCTGGAAAACTGCTTTGGTTTCCTCCGTTGTATTTACGCACCCTCCGTCATTTCTGTGAATTCAACAACAATTTTTAAGTTTTAGCAGCTTCACTCTGAATAAAAATAGTGGACACAGGGGTGGCACTCTTACCCCAAAAGTTATCTTTGAGACATACGTTCCCGATTTTTTGTTCCAATGGGTTTTCACAGCTTTTGTGAATTTGGTGGAAATATTTTAAGATTACGCTCCATTTTGATGCGCAGCACAAAATATGTGGCAAAAATGTGAAAAGTGGACTATTCTGCCTGAAATTCGGTACATTATATCTAGCAAGAGGGGTAAACTTATCTGTAAACTACATTTGGTCATTTAATTACATTTTGACTAAAAAATGCTCACTTGCCCCTTTGGCACACTAGCTCTGAATTCCGCTTCTTTAAAGGAAACAACATCTTCCAAGCCAGAAGGCAAACTGCAACTGCCACACGCTTAATTTGCAGCTAGATAAATCAACGTTTGAGAACAAGATCACGGTTAAGGCGCAGTCGATCACGCTGAAAAATCGATCCCGTCAGCTAAGCGATTAAGACGTTCCCCGAGTGCTCCAGATAATCACCCTGTGCAGGAACTGAGCGCCAAAATCACCATCCGGGGCGTGCGGCATTCATCATCCCTTCCATCCAAACTGGCCCAACTGCCAAAACCGCGAAACCCACAATCGGCGCACGTAAGTTATGAGTTTGTTTACACTGATTGAAACATTCGATACCTCGTCGTGAGGTGTTCCATTCTCGCCCAGCAGCCAACCTCGCACAAAGAGGGGGGTTCCGGATTCGACGGATAATTGATTTCAGCGTTGAAATACAAGCAAATCAATACTGCCCTTCGCGCCAACCTTTTTCTAGGAAACCACGTAACTGCCAGCTGGCGCCGTCCAGGAGGCTATTTTTCCTCCTCAAGTCAACATGTTTCGCTGAATCCTTTCGCCTTCTCCACAGTGGTTGAAACCTGTCCCGTGGCAACTGTTGATTAAATTTTGAAATGTTGTTGCACCACTCGGCATACATATATTTCACCTGCACTGCACTGTGCGCGGTGAGTTGTAATTATAGCAATTATAAGGCTTAATTCCACCCTGGCCGGCGTTAGATCCGCATTGCGAGTCCGGTACTTTCGCGAAAACTTCAGCCTACTGTAAATATTGATCGGTACGGATCCGACGCGCACCTTCCCCGAGCTGAGGAGCTCTCACTTTACTTTTATCGAGCAATTATTTGCGTGAAGGAAAAAAACAACACCATAAGGCGTCCATGATTTATTTCTCGAAGACCAAATATCGCACACCGATCAATAAGTGGTCGATGGAATCGATAAAGCTGGTTTTTGGTATGCTTTTCTGCTTTATTCTGTACAATTTTGTGTTGTACTTTCGATTAAACTGTCTTGTGATAGTGATGAATTATTGTTTCCTCAAATTACAGCCACACGATCATCCGGAATGTTTGAACCAGCTCACTCGGTAACTCTCAATTACGCGAAAGAAGCATTCTCAATGGTTTTATTAAAATTGAAAAACTTTATCATCAAGGATAAAGTTGTAGACAACAATATATTCTTCCATTAGAGCTCTTTTAAAAAAACAATTTCAAACCTCTTGAACGCTTTCATCCCGATTTGATTAATTTTCCACCTAACAGCCCCCAGGTGGAGGGAAACTTTCGTGATTTACTGAAATTTCCCATGCCACACTTATCGCTCGCGATATTATTTAAATGAGCTCCAAAACCGTGCCTTTGTCGCCAAAGGACATTCGATGGTAATTTTCATTCCCCTTCCTTCCCTGATCTGAGCCTAAAAGGTTCTTTTTCGCTTCTCGAGCACCTGATAGTCGATGTGAACGGGGACGACGGAAAATCAGTCCTAATTTCCCATCAGATAAGGCGGCCATCGGTGTTCGAGGCTGCCGAAATGTGAAGCTACGTTCGTTTAAGTTTCACCTTCGTTCGTGTGCGTGTATGTGTGCAACTCCGATTCCAAGTGTACGATAAATCGAAGCCTCGGGTGCCTCACATCCCGCATAGAAATCCAACCGAAAAAGGATTATCCGAACACGGAAGCACATACAGAAGTTGCCGCTGCACCGCTTCGTGCACTGAAGTCAATCTGCGATGGTGGAATGTTGATTTATGAGCAAATCGCTTCAGTTTGGTCAGTTCGGAACGCAAACCGCGTCGTTGGAAGAAGCTTCAAGGCTCCGTTTCGTTCGTGTTCCCATAAATTATGACCGACCCGTTGTAAGATATGGTCGTCCATCTGGCCATCGCATATTTTCCCACTGACAAACGCGCTGCAGAAGTGTCCGGGACGGTAGTCAACTGCAACGACTGCTACCCACTACCGAGTGGAAGGTCGTGTGATCTTTGACGGGGATGGTTACGATTAAATTGCGTGCCATTTTTCATTCCAGATCGCGAGATGTGGCTTATGCGATTTCGGACCATACCTTCTGGTGGAATGCCTGGAGGACATCATTTCATTGAAGTCACAGCGAACAAAGGAAGTCTTCAGTGGGAGAAGTCACTCATAATGTTCCCAACAAACATAAGCTTCATTCTTTCATGATATCCTTGAGAAAGGTACCTGCGCTCTCCTGCATCCCGACCTCACCCTGTGACGTGTGACGCTCGGGAAAACGATCTGACAAGGATATCCAGCAGAACCGCTACCTGCTGCTGCTTCTTTCTGCTAGATCATCGAATCGATTAACCCAACATTGTCCATATCCTCCGGGCATTACGGAGTGATCTAGGAAAACCGAAGTGGAAGGCAGGCGCATAAAAAGGTAGGAGGTTTGTTGAAGATCGATTTTTATCTCCTTCCCCTGCCGGCAATTACCACGATCCCCCGCCAGGTTTCTTTACTCTTTGGCGTTCGCCATCTCGCCTTATCTGGGCCATATTTTTGTTTATTAGAAAAGGAAACGCTTCATGGGTCGTCGTCGGGGCTTCCCGCACCCGAGATCGGGCCGTTAAAATAAAGGAAATTACGATAATTGAAACACAACACCCCGAGCCCGAAGTCGATCGAGGATCAGGGAGCTCGGGGCGGATGCTACCGGGAAGCCTGGTTCCGTAGGTTTGGTCTACAACCGGCTAGAGACACCGATCGTGGAAATTGGAAAGCGGAAATTAAACGGAACATTTTTCACCTGTTTTGATTGATAAGGGTCGCCAAGTGTGTCTTTCGGAGCACGAAAGGATGTTGGGATTGCAAGCTGCAAGGAAATAAAGTAAGCTTTTGTTTAAATACGTTGTTCAGCAGTAGAACAATGAGATGGAAAGTGTTTTGAAGAGTTCCTTTTTTGAGCCCATGCTCATGAACATGTTTTTATCAAGAAGTACTTTTAATCAAGGATTTGTTTCATGTTTTCATGTTCATCCAGCCTGAAAGAAAGATTCAATTTATAAATAAACGAACGTAAAAGAAAGTAAATGTAAGAACATACATTCAGTATTTCCTGAACAACACGAACAAAAGGAACATTACTAACCTGTCTTTGGCAGGATCTTTGGAAAGCGTTCGGTAACATTTTCAGTTCGACAAAGAAAACAAAACATCAAAAGATCAATCCTTTCTCAGCACAATACGCCCTTCCATGCCGATGGCTAATAACAGATGTTTAATGAGGGCACCTTCTGCTCTTCTGCTACGATGCGGGCCCTTGGGAAAAGCTTCTCAGGAAAAACATGTTTGGCAAATTGTTACATAACTGCTGGCCGGGGACCGAGCCCATACAACAATAACAAAAACCAAAAACCAAAGGTTCAGAGAACTTCACCCTCGAATCTCGACCGCGTAATCCTGCCCTTCCCCCCTGCGAAGGGGCGGCACAGGGTCATTGGACGAAGTAAGCGCTAGGAGGCGGAAAGTTTTCTTCGGCTTTTTTAAGGGTACGGATCGCCATGCGTGCACGATTTGCATCACGTAAAGCGCCCGGGAAAGGCGTGCAACAAAAGTGCATACATGATCAGCGTCGAACGGAGGTCCGTCCGTCATCAGGCGATGGATAATTATCTAACGGAGCTGATGCTGACATGCAACGGGCGTTGAGGATCGTGTTGAAGGTTGTTTTCCATGCGGCTAAAGGACACACGAAATATTGTGCGCATGTTTTTGTGCGCTGCAAGCACATTTTGCGTATGGGCAACGGGAAGATTGCGAGAGTCACACTTTTGTGCACGCAGATAACAAGAAGTACGTTAGATGTGAACAAAAACTATTGAAATCTCAAATAGCTCCAGTCAAATTATTTCATTTACTTCCACACGTTTCAACTGAAACATGAATCGCTACAACAACCTCGTTGAGAAATGGATCAGGAATGTTTTCGATGAATTTCGTCCGTACGCGAGCGCAACTCCGACTCCCGCTTCATAATCGAAGGTGACAAGCTTGTGTCTGAAGATCAGTGAAGGTTCGTTGTTTGGTGCCTCACGCTGCGTTCCGACGGGTGTTTAATTTAATCTATTTCCCCGAATTCGGCCTCGACCGGGTATCGAACCGCGCGCGGGGAGAAGGCAAAAAATAAGGCAAAGGGCCTCCGCAGGGCGTCATCGTCAGCGCTCGAGATCGAGAAACGGGTCGCGCCCCAAACAAGCGCGGATTGGAATATCGAATTTCATTGCTACGTCTCCGCTCACGACGAACCCCCAAAAGGTTCGCACGAGGTGTGTTTGGCTGACGGTTCTTATAAGCCGCTCACGGTAGCGCCCGGGAGGAAAATGAAAAGGCGATGGAGGTCGGCTTGGTTGGTTCCTAGATCAACGTCAAGTAGCCCGACTTACACGAACCCAAGCGGAAGCTAACGCCCTCAGGTGGTTTGGCAGGTAACGCATTCGGTCGCGTTTTCCATAGGGATCGTTTTATTTCCCCTATAGGCAAACCACCAAAGATCTTAATGTGAATGTTTTCGAGCGATGTTTTACATTGTTGCTTAAAGGCACATCAAAAAGGATTTATTTTACTATGAATAAAAAATTATTTTGGGGTTAGTGCTCCTATAGTGGTGGTAAAAGCAATAGTGGAGGTAGTGGAATAAAATCTTAGCTCTACGAAAAACTAAATATAATAGCTTTATTTATGCTTTGATGAAATGATCTTTGTCCTTCTATGGAGTGGTTAAAACATAAATCTCACCACTTCGTAATTTATGAAGGCTCCAAAATTCATATTTTCCATACAGGTTTTACTAATATGCAGGATTCCTTAAGAATATATCAGGACTGCTATTATTTCCTTAAGGCTATAAATCACCACAAAAAGCATTGGTCTAAGAGACGGAATGAATCGGTCTATGAGTAATTAACCCGTTTTGCTTCAAAAATAAATAATGGAAATCGGAAACGGAAATTAATACGGTTAATATTATTTCTGTAATTCACCTCTTAGTAAAATCCTTACTTATGCCTTACCTATTTTACTGTCTGCTTAACCTCATCAACTGCATTGATCCTCTTCAAAATCTTATTACAACACTTCTTTGTATAGAATTTGTCATTTTCGTTCAGACATCTCAAACGTCTTCCTCTACCCAAAGCAGGCTCCTACAAAAAGGGCTTCCCGTTTCGAGCGCAAGACAACTCCATAATCGACGCAACTACATCCAATCATCGGTGGCTGCGCCGTGGTTAAGCAAAACCGCAGCGAGCGCCCATTGCCCGCCATTTTCCCCGCCCAGAGCCCTTTCGCTGTTCGTTTCGTCATCCGGTTTACTCACCACCACCTCCCACTTTTCCACCCCTTTCTTCCCCCACGTGAAGCAAAATGAGTCTAAGTCGAGTGTTTTATGTTTAAAACGGGGTGCGTGCGTTGATGTAAAGCGCCCGGTTGTCGTCCTCCTTCGCTCAAACAATGACACTCGATTGTCGTGGAACGCAGGGAAAACAACAAACGGGGGTAAAAAGGCAACAAACTCGCGGAAGAACCGCGATGCACCCGAACAACCGCTCAAGGTTAAGCCTGGCGACGAATGGAACGGTTTATGTTTGCTAACTTTGGCCTTGCATAAATAGAAGCGGAAACAAACGCGCTAGCAAACAGTGTCGAGTTGGATCAATATCGGTTCAAAGTTGGTGTACATTTTTGTAGTTTAAAAGTTCAACCTCATTTCACTCAGCAAGTCATCTGTTGAAAGAGGTGAAAAACTGTAGACAGTCGTCACAGCAACACAATGTTCACAATGTGCATTTCCCGACAGTTTCGAGCAGCCACGATTGCTCCGGAACGTTGACATTAAGATGCGACAAAGGTACCCTTTGACGAGTACGCTGTGACAGTTGCAGAAGTGGTTCGAATCACAAACGCCACTAATTACAGTCCACTGTAATTCCAGCTGGACGCACAAATCCGCACACCATGATGACTATTCCCGCGCATACGATGCGTCGTCAACTCTGGGCAATCATTTACTCGCCGGACAAAACGTTTAACCGGATGTTTAGGCGGGGTTGTCTTTGGTAGATATTTATATCAACCCAACGTTGAATAGGAACGCGAAACAGTGATTTCCTCCCACTCTAGCAGACTGGAAAAGTGAATGAAAAATAACCGGAAAAATGTCATTCACCAATGTTCTACTCGTTGAAATTATACGGTTCTAGATTACAGGGTTCGCAAAGAGTATTCATTGAGCATTTTCAAGTGAGTACAGTTGGTTAGTTCTACCCTTTTAATGCAGCGTTTATGTTTCATCAAACGTAATAAAGCTCTATTGTTTCTTTCATCTGATTGCCTACTTTTTTCTTCTTTATTCTCGTGATTCATTTCATTCGACGAACAATTGTAAAATAATCAAACCAAAACGTATCGAAGCTTGTTTATTTCATTCGCTCTCCACTTGGTAGGTTTCTCTGCTTATGTAATTTCTTTTTAGAAGGTCGAGTCCCACCTTAAACTAAATTCAGCGCATAAAACGTTCAACAAAAATCCTTCGCATGACTCGTCGAAACGCTCCGACAGTTCATATTTTAAAGCCTCTCCCGAAACTTTTGCCCCCAAGCAGACTCGTGGGTACCTAAATGTCGAACGAATTATCCCACCGCGTGCATGCGAAAGGTAACATTGACCACCGATCGTTAATTATTGGGTTGTCGAAATGCTTCGCTCGGTTTGTCATTAACCGATAGGGTTTATTTGCATGTTTACAGATTTTTTGTCTGTAGAAAACCTAGAGCATCCTCTGGGTTTTTGTTTCCAGTTCGAAAAACAAAAAAATAAACTCCAGTTCGAGAAAGTTTACGCAATTATCGAAGGAAACCACTACCGAATCGAACGGATAGCGGATATGCTCGGAGCCAAACAAAGTAATAATAAGCCCAATGATACCTACCATTGTAATTTCGGGCGTCACGGAAGCTTTTTTGGTTGAAAAACGCTGCCAAAGAGGGATTTTCCCATTCAACTTCTTCCTCTTCTAGAGATGTTCGTTCGCGCCCGTATGTGTCTGTGTGTGGTATGTACTATTAGGAATGGTGAAGATTTCCGTTAATAAAGTCCGTTGACGACCAGAACCGCCGTGGCCAATGGACAAATTCGTTTTTATTGTGGTCCATTTCAAGGTATGCTCCACTGAACACCGAAGCGCCGCATATTTTCATCTCTCACACTTCCGAAACCAATCGCCCATCTGTGCTGATCAGACCACCATGAATCGATAATTCAATTAGCTACAAATATCTGCGGCCGTAAGACGTCAGAATATCGCACGAGACACGTGCGTCGCCCGGCGTGGAACGTTCGATGGAAAAGCGAAGTAATTCATGAAAAAAAGGATAGAGAAACCGTACGTACCGGGAAGAGGAAAGACGTTAATCATGGATGGAGACCCGGGGGGAGAGAAAAAAAAGTTATGTCACTATACGCAAAATACCGTCCAACCCGGGTGTGGCCTCCGAGCGATCAAACTCGGCTCGAGTAAAATAACTCACCTTCAATGATCCGTAACGTTGACCGAGAGCATCGACGGTGGCTGGAGGGAAAGAGACTCGCGGGGGTGGGTGCGCGGGTGCTCTGATTGACCGTTTGGTGTTTAATAAAATTAAACTTGTAAGAATCAATCCTTCACACCTCCGGACCGGCTCAGCTTTCAGCGTGTCAGCTCGCATTCGAAATCGGCCATCAAGTTCAGGTCAACGCATCATCATCAGCGCCCGCCAAAGACGAAGCGCATGTGGGGACGGGGGAAAGGAAGATCGTTCGTTATTCTGCAGAAAATTCAACCCAACGAAGATGGACAACCGGAGCCAAAGGTGGATGTGCGACGCAAGAATTTGCGTGTGAAGATTAAGTGGTCTTTTTTTTAGTTAACCGTTGTTTTTTCAACGATTGCTTTCATCGGAAGGAAAATTTGACCGGGTGTCAGTTGACACTTCGAAGAAATTGAACCCTCATCGCAAGTTCGTCGCCACCTGGAGAAATGCTGTACGTGGTTGGTAAATGTCACACTTTGACCCCGAGGTCCTTTTCAGGTGTTTCGGTTTGCTTTCTTCGTTTTTATGCTCCATCTCGTCCTTTATAGTGTTGAATTCGTTGTAGTTTGATCGTTTGAAGTTTTCAAAAATATAGGAAGAAAATAAACTCATACGTGTTACATAAGTTTTATTGAGTTACATAAAAAAATATTTGAAACATTGAAATTGAAGAAGAAAACATAAAGCATAAAGCATCGGTTTGTGTCTCGGCTGTCTGTAAGGTGCCATCTATTGGACTGAAACCTAAACAAAGCGTTGCTATAAACGTTCAAATTCGAAGTTATAGATCAGGGCTGTCGAACTTAATGGAACACAAAAAAACTTTAATAAGAATTTGAACTTAAATAAGAATTTTGGTGAATTCATTACAATACCTCTCACCAAACAAAAACTTACACTGACTGTTTCAATACAGAAACACTGAACGATATTCTCTAAAAGGAATTGTAATGTTGTTTAAAATAGAAGAACAAAATAAAGAGGCGTACCCCGCAACAATAACATCAAGAAGCCGGTAGTATATCAATCGATTTACATGCTGATTCTATCATTACCATTAAGTATGTCCTACACTCTAACACAACAGAATAATTTGTTCTGGAAATCCCGTGTAAAACGGGGCTATCTCGCGAGCAGCTGTCACCGTTGTCACGCTCATCAGCGCTGGATATCAGCAAATCAATCATATTCCAAAACTTTGCGGAGCTACAGGCGAGAACTTTAGACGGTTGATAACGTTCTGTTCGGCGATGCTGTCTTGTTTACGACCCGTTGGAAGCTGATGAACATATCTAATACGATGCGCCTTTGTGACAAATCTGACAACATTGGCAACGCGGCGGAATTGATGGACAACCTAGAGATAGGAGCTTGTGCACCTCACTGACGCCAGTACAGCGGATGCCAGGAAGCGTTGTTACGCGTTTGGAGATAGGTTATCAGCGTGATATGCTTCGTTCGTAGTTGGTCGGACAGACTGGAGGGCCTTCGAGGTATAAATATTTAGAACCAGCCAGAGAACGGTTACATACGTTACAGTGAAGTGCAATTTGTAAGCAATTCGTACCCTGAACACAACAACAATGCAACGTTTTATCATTCTGGCGACTCTGATCGCCATGGCTAGCGCTCAGGTAGTAAAATCTGAGAAGAGTTTTGGATAAAGTGGCCTAAAGTGTTCCTTCTTCTTATGGTTTTAGCTATGCAGAGGCCCCGGAGAGTTGGTGCCGAACCCGATCAACTGCCAGGAGTTCTTCATGTGCCGCACGGGCCGCACGATCCTGTTCTCCTGCCCGGCCAACACCCTCTTCAACCCGCGCACCCTGGCCTGCGATTCCACCAACAAGGTCCGCTGCGAGTTCGGCTCCCTGCCCAACAACGTGCTGACGTCCGCTCTGAAGGCAGCGCCGTCCCAGATCGAGCACACCGTCACGGCGTGCATCAACCGTCCGATCTCCACGCTCCTCGCCAACCCGACCGACTGCAGCCGCTTCTATCAGTGCTCGGTCACGGGCTCCATCGGCTTCCAGTGTCCGCTCGGAACGCTGTTCGACACCCATCAGAAGCTTTGCGTGGAGCGCAACGAAGCCATCTGCGGAACGGTGGCTCAACCGAACCCTCCAACCATTCCCGTGCAGCCACCAGTCCTCCCAATCGTACCGCCAGTCCTCCCAATCGTGCCTCCAGCCCTCCCAATCGTGCCTCCGGTCGCACCAACCCCTCCCAACACCAACCTGAACAGCCTCCAGATGCTTTGCCGTGGAAAGCCCGCAGGCACGAAGATCCGCAACCCGACCAACTGCCGTGAGTTCGTCAACTGCATCGGATCCAACACACTCCGCTACACTAGCTGCCCCTCCGGAACCGCCTTCGACGATGTGCGCAAGATTTGCGATTGGGTTCAGAACGTCAAGTGCTAAAAGCCATCTATTCCGTGCAGCCTTTTCAAGATAAGTCGAGCTTCAAATTCGAAATAAAGCGGCCACTACTAAACTAGCAAGCTAAGGACGCGGGGAGTTTCTTTCGACACGAAGGTAAAACCATTTACAAGAAACCATTAAACCAAGAGCGAAACAAAAATTATCCACTTTATTTCACTACCGTTGACGTAGTCCGACATGAAATGGGTCTTTTCTCCCGAGACCGCAGAAGTCTCACAGTTAACACAGCAGTTGGTTTCCATCAAAAGAATGTGTGAAGAATTGTCAAACGGAAAACATTCGCAAACGGAACGGTGCATCGCTTAGTAACTACTGTTGCCGGCCTCGAGGCCTTTCACAAGCGCAAGATCCAAAACTGAAACCGAATCGAAACGCACGAAACGTCAGTTAAACTGATTTGATTTTGCAAGCTTCCTTCTCCATTTTGCCGTTCGGTATTCGTTTCGTAAAGCTTAGATGATGATTTTATCATTCGTGCTAGAAAAGTTGGTAACATCTTTGGCAAGTTTGAGGATATTTTTTTCCATTCATTCATTCATGTTCGTTATCTTCTGGCACCGTGGCCTTGTTGAAATTGTCTTGTGTAAGATTTGCTTCCATTTAGCTACGGTAGGAGTTTTAATTTTTCGATATACTTTTTCAATTCGATATAAAACAGTTATATTCGTCTTTTTTTCCTTTTATCAATCGCAAATACAGCAATGGCGGTTTTAGCTAAATTGTTTTTTCTTTAAATACTTATGTATATAACAACTAGGTATATGTATAGTACGCGGAATTTACGCTCCAGTGTGACCCGTCGGCGAAAGCTAAACAATCTACCATGAATATGAAAAAACCCCGGAGAAAGGTGTCGTGCATAGGTTGAGAGTGCGTACCGTCAATAAGTTTAGTTAGGTTTATGTTTAACGCTGGCTGCATTGTTCAGTGCAATGGTTTTTTTTATCATTTGTTATGTATCGTAAAATGTTATCTTGGCATCTTCAAAACCATCCAAATTTGTTGCTAGCAATACGAATCGCCACCTTGGCTTTTTGCCTACCACAGGAAACCGTCGTGTTCCGGGATGATTGGGTTGGTTTAAACTTTTTCTATTGCATAAAACCGTTTCGTTTACATCTATTTTATCATTTCTGTCATGAAACTGTTGCTTAATTTCTTCGGTAACAAATGTTTGATTTTCCATCCACCACTTTTCCATAAATTTCTTCAATCTTTCTACGCTATTTTCGCACTACCTTTCCTCCTTGTTATATCGTTTGACTAAATTTTGAGTTTGAAATCTTTCGGTTATGCTTACTTCTATGCTGCTGGCCGTATTTAGACATGTTTGGCAACTGCCACGAGATGGATTGAAGGTAACATTCAGTGTATAGGATTGAAAAGTTGCAAAAGTCGGTGTAACATTGTTCCCACGGATTCGTTACTGTCATTTCTGTACTTAATTCTATTGAAAGTAGTTCCTTTCACATCAGCTGTACTCCTTCATTATAATCGGGTTTGACAGGAGAAGCTTCTCTTTCCTGCCCGTGCACACCTTGCACACCTTCCCACTCGTCGCGTCACTACGCAAATGCGATCCTTGGTCGTGGTCTTATCTCATCCGCCCAGCGTTGACCTTTGGGAGAATTCACTGCAAAACATCGCATCGGTCCGCAGACGATCACGGGTGGAAAAGGAATCAAAGAAACGGAAATCAGTATACCACCCGGCCAACCCACGGCAACTTCTTCCACCAAAGCAACGTTTTTCATTTGGTTTTTTCCCCCCAGCAGAGAAAAGTTCAACTCTCTCTTCAAGCAAACGGGTGATGGTTGGGGTGGTTGGCACTCTCGTGGGAAGGAATGAAACTCAGGTAAGTTGAATAAAAAAAATCAGTTCGTTTGCAAGTAGCTTACCGAAAGAAGCAATGACGTGTGTTTGTATCAATGTTCACGCCAGCTTGGGTTCCGTTACTTCGACAGCCACGTCGATAGTTTGCATAATGCTAAAAGATGCGTACAAAATAAGCGTCAAGTCAGAGAAACACGTGTCTTGGAAGAACCGGGCAACCGGTGCAAAGCAAGCATTGGGAACGGAACGATTGCATAAGCGGATTGGAACGGTGTTTGACATCCCCTTGGCAAGGGCCTCATTTTGTTTTACCCCATTTTATTCGCTGTTCTTCCGTGCATTAAGCTGATACAATGTGAAATAAGTTTTAATGAAGCGTGAACATCAAACATGAAGATCCCACCAACAAAGATGTTAAGAAAAAGTATCAAAAATGGATTACAGATAAAGAAAAAAGTGTCTCTATGAATAAACAAATGAAATCAATACTATCGCCTGAAAATAAAAACAAGCAAGTTTATTCGAACCCGTTTTGTCTGCTCGGGATTTTTTTCTTTGACAATTTATTCAGCTCTGGATTCTTCCCAACTGTAGCAGTAACACTTAATAGATTAAAAAGTTGCTGAGTTCTTCTTTAAATCTCAAGAGCCATGGGAAAAATGTAAGTTTACTCCAGGTTGTCTTGACGAAAAATTTAATCGTAAGGAGAAATCTAGCAATCAAAAGCAAATGAAGAGTCAAATAAAGTGAAAGCAACATGAGAATTCTGATTACTAGAAAAAGCTCAAGCAATGGGATACATATAGATGGAAGTGAAAGTGAATATTAATAAGATTAACTCTTCGGGACTCCCGTTCTTTCCACAGCGAGTTGAACGTAATCTCGCGAGCTGAGAAACGAATAATTCGCAAAAGCCGGATCGCGTTGCATATTTTATGCAAATAAAAGTTATTCTAGCTAGAAATCACACCCTTCCAGCCCGAAACGATTTCTTAAAGGTAAAGAAAGCCCCCAAACCGTGCTCCGCAGACAATTTTCTCTTCGTAAATTTGTTCCGATCATACTTTTAAATTCACCACATGATTTCAATCCTCCGCGGCGTTCCGTCGAGCAAATCAAATTGTTCTGCGAGCAAATTCACTTTCTGGCGAGAGTTTCTCGATTCACGCGCATCAGTTCAGGACGATTCCACGGAATTTCCCAGAACACAACGCGACTCGGGTGCGATTCGATGGAAAAGTTGCCCCATCAAGTTCTCACCTTTTCAGTTACATTTTGGAGCCATGGAACTTTGATCTTTCCTGGCTATTGGATTGACACGAGGCGTGTTGAAAACTAATGTAATAAGCGTTTCGAAAACTTTAATTTAAGCACAATTTCAAACTGTGACATCATGATCATGACCATCATCATCTCATAATCATATAAATTTCGTCGTTTAATGGAGACGCCTGGTGCCGGTTATGAAACCTGTTTCATTTATCTGCCCTTTGAACTTTAAGTAACGTTTAACCTAAGTTCTTTTTTACCTCGAATTCAATTCTAAAGCACCTGTTGTGAGCATAATCAAATGAATTCTAATAAAACGAATAATTACATTTGCGAGTAACATCCATCACTTGTACGTTGAAGGACTCGAACACACAAATGAATCGCACGTGTGTGAAAGAACTCTCGCACTGCCTAATGAAGCATAATGTAGCATTGAGCCGGTGCCAGCTGAAGCACTCTCCGGAAGAACGATCATTTCGCGTCCAAGATGAAAGAAAAGCACTTTGCACGAGACCCAGGGTGTCAGAAGTTTGATGAATGGCAGCTTACAAAATGGAGGGCGAGAAAATGTGGAAATTTGAATAGATGCGGGGCTAAATGGGCGAAAGAATAAGCGGCTCGGTTTGCTCCGAGATTGCTGCGAGAACAATCTCGGCAGTGGCAGAACAACTCGGCGACATCGTCGATGACAGCTATTGAGTCTTCCGTAATGACGCTGTCAGCTAAACCTCTCCCTCACTTCTCTTTGGGCCGCTCCACCGGAAAAGCGACGAAGCACATTACTGGAGTTAATAGCATTAAGTAAACTGGTGGAAGGCAGGGGGAGGGACCTGACGAGGCAAGGTGCTCGAATGAGCTAAAGTGCACATTAAGGAAGAGAAGCGAAGTTGTGCTGTAAAATCGGATTCTGCCCCGAAGCTACGGGACTGTAAAATGGCGTCTCGAAGCCGGTGTCGTGAGCATTAAGAAAGCGGATACCTATCATTACACCATTAACGCGCTTCTTATCGAGCGAAAGACCATTGTGTTGGTTGTCGAATTAAACATTATTCGATGGAAAACTGTTTCCTCCAAGCTTACAAGTACATAAATGGAGCGCAAACTATGAACGGGCGATAATTGGAGCAATTTACTACACGAGGAGTAAAATCGAGGAGCTACGACTCGCTGTATCACAAAATGGGTTCCCACACTCAGCAATGAGTCGGTCAAGTGCATTCGTGTGAGCATACAGGAACGTGCCAGTTAAGTCCTTTATTATGCTTCCATGTTTACCTGTCCATCATTCGCTAATCAGCTCCCATCTAGCTGAAGCTTTATTCCATCCATCCTCTGGTGGGAAAATGGTGGGTGGGAAAACATAACAGAATAACAAAAGCTACGCGCTGAAGCAAAGGAATTAAAAACCAACCCTACACTCGACGGTGATGTATTACGCTCACCTACGCCCGAAAGCGTAAGCCCCAACCGTTTTCTGCGCCTCTGCTCCGTTTCGTAAAAGGAATGCCATTTATCCAGTTGATTGCAGACGGAAATGAAGGAAAAACTTTGAAGGAAAAGCGTCGGAAGTAATTGTACTTCAGGAGCAGGAGCTCGAGAGAGCGAGGCGTTCGCTGGATAATCGCAATTATTCGTGTCTCGCCTGACGGATGGCTCCATTCGGCTCCACACTTCGCTCGGGTTAATTACGCTGCACGAAACGGAAGCACGTCAGGATATGTGCAATTGTTTGTCGCTCAAGACAGAGTGAACTTCTTTTCTGCTTTGCTGGAGATTTGGACGCCAACAATGGTTGTTTTACCTAATGAGCAACGAATTCGGTGGGTGAAGAAATTAAAATATCAATGTCAAGGATACTTCCTTAACGAACATTGCATGCAGTAAGCTTAAAACCGATTTCAGTTGAATTGAAAATATTTAAAACAAGCCCGACCACGTGCACGTGGAAGTTCGAAAAGCCCCACAGGGATAGACAGTGATTGACAGCACTTTAGCACCTCAGTGTCTGCTCAGATCAACCCAGTTTTTCACCCTTTTTCGAGTGGAAGGAAATCGAATTGTATTCGTGCGAAACATCTCCTGAACTTGGACAACGCCATTCTTCATCCCGTTCTCCGAAGGCGAATATTCATGTGAGATTATTATGCAGCCCGTAGGAAAACTCCAGCCCACTACAGGGATTCACCATTCCCGGTGCGGGTAGAAACTTTCCAACCGGAAATGTCACACTCAGCTACAAGCCTCATTCCTATTCCTAAAACCCCATTGCGTGTGTCCCATTTCGGACATGCCAGTTCCATTAAAATGCGTGGTGTTGCCAACGTTTTAGCCTACAAAAACGGATCTCCACATACACTCCAACATCGAGTACCAAACGAACATTCCGATTTAAACCCATTTTGAATAGAAGAAAACGTGCAGAGCACTCTTGAGCGTGAAGAATGTTGAAGAATTTAAATCCATGCCGTCAGCTAACGTGGGAATGTTTTTCCATAGGCGGAAAAGGTGTAAAGCACGACCATTTTGCAAGTGTTGCTGCCTGAAACACCGACCGACGGCGGAAAATGAAGGGTGTGCAAGGTGTGCAGAGGGATGTGGGAAAAGAAAAATTCACATTTTACAAACGTGTAAGAGTTCTCCTTCGGTTTGATCACGGTTGATCGATGCTTTACAAGCACTTGCACCGGCTCTTAAGATATGGTGGAAAAGGATGGAGATTTGATAGAGAGACAGATAGAGAGAGAGCGATAGGTAAAAAGGAGGTACTGTTCGAGAAACACGAGATCGGAATCACAAAACATACACATCGGAAGCACTTTAGGACTTGCAGGTGTCCTTGTGCGTGCCACCGTTGACGGTGGCGGTGTTAGTGGCGATGGCATTGGTGGTGTTGGTGGTGTTGGTGGTGGTGGTGCTGTTAGCGACTGCGGCAGTGTTGGAGGAACTCAAAACCGTACCGTTCACCGCGCTCGTCATCGACGACGATGTCTTCTTGTCTTTGCCGCTTTCGTCCGCCGTTTCCTCGTTCGTCTCGTAGTCGTCGTAGTCATCCGAGTCGTCGTCCGCCTCGGCGTCCCCGTTTGGCTTCCCACCGAGGCTGCGCTTACTGCTGGAGCGCTTCTTGCTCCGCCGCCGCATGTTCTCTCCGCCCTTCTCTTGCGATGGCTTCGTCGTGGCACAGTTTCCATTGCGATCCGGATGTTCACCGGCCGGAAGGACCTTGTCGCCCGTGCCGGCGTTCCCGTTGGTCTCGGCCGTGATCGCCTTCTGCTCCAGACTGGTCAGCAGCTGCTCCTTGGCGTTCTCGCACAGCCGGAACGTCTCGAGGAACTCGTTCAGATCGACCTGGCCGTCCTTGTTGATGTCCATCATGCGGCACATGTCGAGCAGCTGCTCGTGCGTGTTGTGCGGAAAATGGCGCCGCAGCAGCTCGCACGCCTCGCCGAACTCCTCCAGCGAGATCTGGCCCGAGTTGTCCTTGTCCAGGATGCGGAATATGGCCTCCAGGCTGCTCTTGTTCTTGTACAGTGACTCCGCCACCGTCGGCGTACCGTTCTGAGCCGATTTCTGTACCGAGAGGCAATGAAACGAAATGAAGATTATTATTCCCTCACGACGACGACGCAACGGAACTATTCTCGTCCCTGTATTTGCCTTCCCTATTTACCCAGTACAATTATTTGCCCCTCACCCTCCCCAATACCAACCCACCTCCCTTGTGTGACATTTGCCAACCGTTAGTACGACGAGCACGCCGAGCACGGCTTGTTTACTTCGTGCAGATTATCTTGTCACGGAGCACTTTTCTCCGGCGCGCGATGAGCTCCGGCGATAACAAAGTAAACTCTCCTCAACTCCTCGACGGAGGTGCTTTAATGAAATGCCTTCGACAGCAGGTTTCGATGGCTACACAACTTTCCCATAGCATGTACCTTTCCCCAGCACAGGATGGCATTTCCGTGCTACTTTTGTGCTCCGTAAGCTTGTTTCTCTTTTGTTGGGAAAATAATTTGAAATTCGATCTCCGTAAGCCGCACACAGAGTGGGCAAATAATGACATAATCTATCCTTCGTTTAAGCAACTTTTGTAGGAAAAAATAATCCCACCCACACACAGAGAGAAAGGGAGGAAAAGAGAGACGGATTGTCAATAGTAATCAATTCCCGATGCGGTGGAAAATTAATGCAAATCAGAATGGATGATGAAGAGATCGCTCCAGGAAAGTTCTTGGAAGTTTGTTTAACTAATCGAAATTTGATTCTCAGGAGTTTCCACCGAGAGAACTAAAACATTAGGACAATCTATTGAACAGGATCGAAAACGAATTAAAGCTACTCTTTATTATTGCAAAGTCAGTGCACGGGTAGTTTAAAAACCTTAGTTCCTAAGTGGATCTAACTGATTAGATATTGTGGCTAACTTAAAGATAAACTAATTTTTCCCAAACGCGTTCTAAAAAAAACTGTTTTGTAGTAAGATTTATCCCAAAATAGATCCAACTTATCTAATATCGAAGCTTCAAATAAAGAATGCTACTCTAACATTTCGTTATCACCATCGTCAAGCCAACGGCTCAGTCTCCTACCATCAAATAATGTTAAACGCTTGACATCATCCTTTAAATGATGTTCTTTAAATCATTCAGGGAACATGACGACGAGAAGTTGGACGTCTGAATCAAAGCAACAACACTTTAATCTTCCACTGCCATCCAACTACTTGTTCGAGACCGGAAGAAAACAACACTAGTCCACGCCATGAATTTCCGTCTGCTGGGAACTTCTTTCATCTACTTCTTTTACTGAATGTCCTACAGGTATGCCGAGCAGTGAGGACCTTCTCACTTCACCGCGATACTTACGAAGGAGTCCGTGTCGAGCAGGTGCAGCGTCTTGCGGTAGTTGACTTCCGTTATCGTCGCGACGCTGCTGGCAGTGGGATTATCGGTCGGCGCTAGCTTTTCCTTCAGCATCCGCCAGGGCAGGCCGAGGTTGGTGGCGCTCTCCAGCGCCTCGCACCACTTGGCAAGCGTCAGTACACCTGTGTGCGTGTTCGGGGAAAGAAAGGTAACAATTGCAGAAGGTCAGACGTCAATCGTGAAAGATGAATGGTTTCCCCGGGGGAGACGCAGAAGAAGAACCGAACCCGCTGTCTGCCTCTAGACCTTTCTAATGATATCATTAACGGAATGGTAAGGCCAGTTAGAGATAAAGTCACCGTTGGTGCGCAATACTGTCTGGTTGACGAATCAAAAAGCGCTCGTTATTGAGATATAAAAATAAAACGGCGTCGTATTGTCTCCCACCAGCATCTTCAGAAAAAGGATTGAATATCTTCGAGAATCTTGTCTTACAGCTTTTTCGTTGACTTGCTGGAAGCGTGAGTTGTTCACATTTCGCCGCAAGCAATTCTTTAGCACTTTATCGTACGAAAATGGCCAACATAATGAATGACGGAATGAATGTTTCTTTGTGCACTCGGACGAGTGCAACTTTCCGGAGGAAATACTGTCCTCTCTACAGACGCAGACAGTGAAACACGTTGCTTATCCCTTCCATCATTTCCATCCTATCTCGGACGAGCTGATAGGACCCAAGGGAAGGGCAATAAACAGTGCAACAAACCACTACAAACAAGCGCGATTTTGAAGCGTTCACAATCGTATATCGTCAAGGGATGCTGTTTCTCTTTAAAAGATTTTACGAGCTATACTTTTCTTCAACATGTCCGAATCCTTTCTCAACTCTCGCTCGAGTGACTCTATTTTTTCTGCTTTCGGTTGAAAAGTTACGTGATGATGGAAATTTTATGACCTTGCTGGTACACGGTTGAGCTCTTCCCAGAGACTTTGTCCGCCTTTTCCAGGATGGCCCAGTCCGGACTGGTCCTGTGTCATTTTTGCTCATTCTACGCATTTTCCTACTCCCGTTTCTTAACTAACTTTTCCACCCACGTTCGATGCGAAAATAAACTCCACACTGTGAAGTGAAGCGGAAGGGAAGCAGAAAAAGGGGACAGCGTAAAACGTTAATAATGACTTGGTAGAATCGTCCCTTCTGGGCTCTGGATCTCAACTCGCCCCGATACCGAAACAGGATACAGAAATTTGAAGAGCTTCAATGTGGCGCTGGCAATTTCCGGTGAAAGTCATAAAAATTTCTACCGAATTAAGTCCAACACCCGGAGGCGAGCGGTCCCGGGGGAAGGAACCTTGAAAAAACGCTGTTCTTTCGCTTTCATTCTCCTAAGTATTGCCTTACGTCACTGACAAACGAGCAGGTGTAGATTGCTGAATCGAATGAAGCGTCCAATGACCCGTGGCCCTCTCGGGAGGGATTATGCTTTATTTCGAGATCCATATTTCATTCCTACCGGGCAGGCTGGAGGTCCAGGAAGGCTGGTCCGGATTTAGAGCGCCCGAACAAAACAGATGACGAATAGCGAATTCCTGTGTAACTTTTCCCGTCAATCTGATTTCCATTCCACTACTCTCGGTTAGCCTTGCGTTTAGGCTTTTCCAATAGGAAAGCCCTTAGTCGGAGGCACTCAAGAGCTGCCACTCTACTGGAAACCATTTTTTATCGACTATCATAAATTGCCGTGTTAGCCCGTGTTGCTGATATAAACTCAAAAACCAATCTTCGTATCGAAATCGCTTTCGCACACACTTTCCCTTTTCTCTCTTCCTGCTGCAGGTATCGACGGCGGAAAAACACTCGGCGTGGGGCGGCGAATCCAAAAACCTTTTGATACCGCCCGCGTTTCCGAACGTCTGGAAGCCATCATCAATTTTCGAACCCCTCTGCGATTCTCCCTTCCCGTCGCTTCATTGACCCGGTCACTCGGTCGGTGTCGATCCGAATGCGAGATAAAGCCCTCCACTACATCCAGGGAGAAAAAAACCTCGGTGCGATAAATCTTCCCAATGCTGTCTTCAACATGTCACGGCTAGCCGTTTAGGTAATCTTTTCCACGCTCCTCAACCACGGTCCGGTTCGGTCATCCGTGGAGTTTTGCTCCCGCTTTGCCTGCCTGTCAATGCCACTCACTCACATGCTCCACATGCTCGAGATTAGAGAATTGCTAACAAAATGGCATTCCTGGAGCAGATTCCACAGATGCGATGCCTCACTGACCCGGTTCGGTCTCCCTGGGATCTCGTGCATTGTGTTGAAGCCACTCGTAAATCGACGGTTTTTTACTGCCCGAAAAAAAGGCCACCGGAAATGGGATACTTGTCCCCTGGACGTGACGGGATTGGCAAGAGGAAAAAATACAACATATCCAGGCGAGCCAGAATCTGCCATAAACTTATGGTATTACACGATAATGCGACAATGCATGTCCTGTTAAAGACAGCATGGAGCTCCTTATCCGTTCTGGCACATTCTGGGACATAGGACGTTCTGGTTTCTTTCCCTCAGCACTTCTCTTTTCATGCTGGATTATTTTGTTATATCGTACTCACCCGTATTTTCGACATCCCGTGATTTGAACTCCCGCTCGAGCTCTATCCGCCGTTCGCGCAACTTCGCCGCCAGCTCCCGAATGGCCGAACTCTCCACCAGTCCCACGCGCTGTCGGAATGTCAATTTGCGGGTCTTGGAGGCCGCCGCCGTGTACATGACGAAGTGCGTATCCAGCTGCGGGTCGAGCTTCAGATAGGCGCCCTTGTTCGAGCCAATCTCGTAGTAGTTCGAGGCGGAGAAGATGGTGATGACCTGCGGGGGATAAGGGGACGAAATTCAATCAAAGCACCTCACCGTGGATTGATGGCCACAAAGCGCCCCCACTCACCTTGCCACCGTGCATGATCTCGTACCCGTCCGGTTTGCATTCGTGCGAGCGGACGAGATACTGGAGCTTGTAGCGCTGTAGGAACTTGTTGGTCACATCCGGCCCGAAGTACGTTCCGGCACCTCGCAGTGAGTTCGGCCGGCAGCCCTCGGTGTGCTGTGGATCACTCCACAAGATGTCGAACACCTTCGCCCGCGAGCGTGTCGTGCAAAAGGAAGTGTAAGATTAGAAAAGGGAAGTGGACTCGCCGGGCTTACACCTTCATTTCCGTAACCCTTATACTGAGCGGTAATCAAACGATGAATCAGCGCCCGGTCCGTGCTCGATTGAACACTCATAATCACGGAATTTTCCTCTCCATTGCCTCTCTTCCAAAGTTAAGCGAGTCGCAAACTGACCAACCATCAACCGGGGTTTGTGGTAAGGATGCTTGCAAAAAAGTGCTTGCCCACCGAGGCATGACGTCGTCCGCTTGGTGTATGCCTTCGCTAATCGGACACATCACGCCTGGCTGGCCAACTGACGCGATGCGGTGCAATAAATATGCAAATAAGCACAATTCGCTGGCGAGAAGCTGATGCGGGCTTAATAGAGTACCGGTCGGTGTTCGTTGCTAATGGAACCGTGCGGTCTAAACATGCCAAGTTGCTGGACCATTCCCTCTCTCTCACCTTCCTTTCTTTGTGCATGTTGCAATACTTCAAAAGACTCCGCCACCAGCGAATGTCCCATATAGCCACAAAGGATAACGGACGAAAACGTCGGTAACATGCTGAACCTGCTGACCACCGGGCAAAAGAGTTGCAAATGGTTGTTTGCATCGTGTGCCATTTTGTTACGCTTATGCATCCGGACACCGGTGCCTTTCTCGTGCCGTATCAGTTTCAGTATTTCACCGACACCTCCCATAAACTGTGCTTATCAATGTCTCGCTTCCGGTGTTTTATATAACCCCGGTTTGCTTTTCCGGCGGCGAAAGATAGGGCGAAAAAAACAATACGATTCCATTCCACTCGGTTTGATTCATTTGTAATGTACGGTTTCAACGAAATGACACACGGTGGATGTCGTGACACTGCGCACAAAGGAAGCAACTTAATATTAATTGCATTTCATATGCATACACACAATGTGGAAGCTCTTGATTTCCTCGTGTCATTGTAAAGGTTTATTTTGTTTCATTTTTATGCAATGAAACCCACCGAAAATGGTTCCACCGTGAAGGGACAAAGGAAAGACATTAAATTTAAACCAAAACCATCAAAATCATCGTAAAACATCAAGCTCCATAGGTTTAAAAAGAGGTTAACGTTGTAACTTTATGCGAATATGTACAATTTCAATAGGAGCAAGCTTCGTTGGGAATATGATAGCCTTTTCGAGGATGGGGGCAAAGGATTTGTTGATCGTAACAACAGATTATGACATGAATATTGATTGTTCCCTCGCTCAAGGTTAGCTTTACATTTATGGTTACGGTTTATGGCCTTAAGTACGGTTCTACATTCGCATCAAATCAGTGGCACAAGACAAATTTCGTCCGTGCTAGATTTTAACCTTTTCAATGGCAGGGCACGTAAACAATTTACCACATAATCCAACATCCCACACCGTTCGGAGTGCAAGAGAATCCTTGGCAATCAACACGAAACCACCTAATAGCATTTTATGCAACTGCTGAGGCTCCTCTGCGAAGGAGACCGGAAGGATGATTCAATTAAAACGCCAGATAACTCTGACCAAAGCTCGAAAGGGTTCGTTAACGTTTGTCACCAATATTCGGGACACCTATCACTGCCCATCACCAACATGGACTTTTGGCCTTTATTTGCCTTAACTCCGACCTAGATGATGAGCTTCTCTGGTGTATGATCGTAGGGCCACTATTTGGGAGCAAGAACTCAATTTAAAGGCTGCTAACCTCTCTAATCTCGTAGCAAACAGTGCTAGTGTATGGTGAACACAATTAAAACTTTTCCATACACTCGCTGCCGGGCCAACCCTGTATTCGGTCAACTATATGGAGCAACTCGCCCTTGTGTTTGGCGCCGAAAAAGGGACGACATCTAGATGTTCTCGTGACAGAAACAATGTCCGTCGACTTTTGGGAACGTTCGCAGCTGACGGACTGAAGATAGTCAACTCAATCTCGGCACGTTGGGTGATATATGATACACGCACTGGAAGTTCAACTTTTTCGACCCTGATTTTATCAAATTTTATCCAAACTAAATTACGGGCTACTCAGTATTTTGACTTTTCATGACTTGAGGCCAACGAAAGTTCCTGTAAACTAATAAAAAAGTGATAACTAGACTTTGTTTTAAACTATCACCGTGAGTTATAACTTATAATAATTCTCTTCAGCGAACAGAAGTTAGTTTTGTCGTTCATGTTACAATATAATCCATTCGTACGCCGATCCATTTCCTCTAATAGTCACTCAAAGCCAACCGGCTGTCGGCTAGACTAACAGTATAATACTCCGGATGATCTTACCACCTTTCTCCACTTCTTCTTAAGAGTCATGGAAAGTAAACTACTCGCCGTCGTCTCTATAATCTTCTTACATGCAGAAACATTCTCCTTTGTCATCTTGACCAAACATTCGAGAAAGTGCCACTTCCGGACAATGCCGTGAAGCCCGTTGGAAGCGTTCCAAGAAAATAGATCAAGGATATACTGCTGGCGCACGGATAGCGTGAGGAAATGGGTTTAACATCTGCTCCTAGCTGTAGCTCGGAGCGACGTTGCCCTCGTGTGTCGAAGGATTTCCGAGAATCGATTCCGAAGCACAAGGGTTGATAATAGTCTCGTATGTCACATTCTTCCGACCCGAGATACTAGGCGTAGGCCGTCACTTCGAGCATGCTTCTTACTGGATAACGAATGATACAATTGCTGCGTGCCGGCTAACAACTTGACATCCAATTCTCGGAAGATGGATTATGTCCGAGGTGACATTTGGACAGGTATATCATCGCCGGGAGTGTAATGACGAACGCTACTAATGGGATAATCAATTACCTGCTTCCATTCCACCTTGTCGATTATCTCGGCCCCGGGCGCGGTACTTTCGGTGATCGGTGGACGCAGCAACGATATGTACTAACGGTCGGTTTTTCCGTCGAAGTTAATACCGGAAATAGAACCAAAGGAACACTTGTAATGGCGCGTGTTGTTCTTCAATTTCCAGAGTACATTTTCGCCCGATGTTGGAGAACCTTCCGGAGTGATCCCAAACCACCAATCTTACCTTGCCCCGGTCCAGGCTGCGGATGAGATCCAGATCAGTGGAATCGGAAATGCCACCGTGCACCACCAGCACGCGGTTGTTAACTATCGTCCCCAACGGAAGCCACCGGTACACCTCGTCGATGAGCTTCAGCAGTCTTTCGGCGTTATGTTTGTACTTCTGGTGCACCTCCCGGATGAAGCCGTACCGGGCGTTCATGACCGTGTCCTCGTGGTTGCCCCGGTTGAGGAACACGCCGCCGGGAAACACCAGAAACGTACAGAGGAGCAGCAGCAGCACCTCGAGGCCCTTCTTGCCGCGGTCCACGAAATCACCGTTGAACACGTACGGGTTCTCCGGCGATGGCAGTCCGTTCTGGAAGTTGTCAAAGGAAGGAGGCGCCCGAAGAGCAAATAGTTGTGGTAAGCAAATTTTGATTTCGAATGCATCCTCCAGTATATTCCTCAATGCGTCATCGGTCTCACTTCCCTACATGGATGTCATTACACTTCCAAAGAAATATAATAGTATTGGATTTCCCTATGGGTATCAGGATATTGCCTTGCTCCGTTCCGAATCGTTCGTCAGACTTATGCACACGTTCTATCGTATGTATGCAAATAGGATGCCACAAACAGAGAGCCAAAACAATCATAACAGGAAGTCTAAATTAAGACTGAGTAAATATAAACATCCCGAATGAGATTGCGGACATGTATTAGGTTCGGATTTCAGGATCGGATTGCAACCGCATGCAACAACGAAACTTGAGACTACATGCTTACGTCGAGGATGTTTCCTACTTTCATGATCGACAGTGAGAATGATGTCCTGCCAGGGGCGTCGCGACTGGACAGGGAAAGGCCAAGTGTTCTGACCTACCTTGTGGAACACGACGAGCAGATCGTCCAGCTTGCCGTGCAGATCGCCGCAAATCGTGACCTGCTTGGAGATGGCGGTCGAGGCCTGGTTGAGATTCGGCAACCGCTTCAGCTTGGAGGTCGCCTCGCGCAGTATGCCGGCCACGTACTTGGCGTGCAGCCGGTTCTTCTTCTTCCGGAACAGATCGATGATGACTTCCAGCTCCTTCTTGTCGAGCGGAAATTTGATCTCCGGCCCCTGATAGCCGCGCTCCGGCCCGGCGATACCCTCGTCGGCTAGATCGTCCGATTCGTCGGAAAATTTCATATTCAGTGCCTCTGTAGTGTTGATGTAGTGGTAGTGGTGATGATGGGTAGAAGGTGAAGGGTGAAACGTGTGGAAAGGTGTTCGGCGTTCGGTTTTGGTAGCCGCGTGGCAAAGCCGTGGTAATTTATTTTCGTGTTTGTTTACGGGGCAGAGTTTATGGGCGTGAAATGATTTTAATGGCCATTTCGGGGGTTAACCGAAAGAGGTAGAGAGAGAGAGAGAAAGAGCGTGGGTGGCGATCAAAAATGAAGCCGGGAGTGTATGGGAATTAAAAATTAAAACAAAACAATTAAACCGGAAAAGGAAAACCCCCGCGAAAGTTTGATCGGTTAAAAATTGTAGTAGTAAAAACAAACAAGTTGACAAAAGTGAGTTAAAAAGATGCAAAATCGTTAGGCGCGATGTGAGAGTTTTAAAACAAGAACCAGATTAAGTCAAAACGAGAGTAAGTAGAAAGAGTGAAGTAGTAAGAAAAGGAGAAAGAGAGAGAGAGAAAGAGAAAAAGAATAAAAATAACACCAGACCGAACAAAATGTCAGGTTAATGATAATCGAAAAATGACTAGATTTGGGTCTGATCGGGTGAGATTTTATTGACCTGTTTTTCTTTTGGTTTGTTTGGCTTTTTTTTCGTTTGCGTTCTCTGCAATTTCGTTCATTTCAGGTTTTGCTGCGGCTCGCACTTGCGTTAATGCTGGCGAAAGGCGTGATGCTGGCCGAAGTGTTGTAGCATTGGCATTATTTTGAATTGTTTTCTGCTTTCTTATTTTCATTATTTTCGGAAGCATCGCAAACAAAACGGGAAATTTCACACTCACGCGGGTGGGAAAAACCTGCTGACGGTAAGGGTCTTACCTGCGGACGAAGAGCGGGATGTGTTTTGCGAGTCGGCCAGACGTCCGGCGGTCTCTGGAATGTGCGTTAACAGTGCGTTGAAGAAGTTGTACAGCTGAAAGTAGCACACACAAGGGAAAGTGGCGTATTGATTAGTCTTTATCGGTTGAATGGGAAAATTATAATTAAGCAATTATTTGTCTTGATCACACGCTGTACCTTAATAACATTATCATTTTCATCGCTTTACTCAACTAGAAAATTCGTTATGTACAACATGATGCATACCAACGCAACGCAAACGTGCTGCACTCTACCAATGAATGGTAATATTTACTCTTCAACCCACTCCTTTACAAACTCACCATTTCCAACTGGAGTGAGTGAATAATTCAAAATCAATATCAACACCCCGCTACCGAACATTGCTGCCAAACGCTTCCGGAGGCATTCGGTTACGAGCACCGAGTGTTGCAGAAAGGATTGTAAATATTTGATCCGATCAGCTTAAAACCGTGCCCAGACAACCAAACGAGTTATTGGCCGGCCAAACGAGGCAAATCCCGCTGTGAGGGCATTGGTGTAACCGAGTATCAAAAACATTCAGATCATGTTCATGGTTCATGAAAATTTTCATAAACAGACGAACTCTTGCGAACGAGTTTGCGCCTGAAACAAACTAAACGAACGTGTCCAAACAGGAATGTGAAATGAATTTATTCCCCGTTCCGCAGGGCACTACTTACCCGAACCTGGTCCTGCTCGCCGGCATACTCTATGCTTTGGAAGATGGTCCATGTGTAGCGCCGACGGATTTCGATCCGCGCCACAAACCGTCGATACCAGCGCTGTATGAGGATGGCCGCCTTCATTGCTGCAATGCGGGGCGTGGGGAAGGAAAGGATAAAGAGAAGACAAAAACTTTTATCAGATGGATGGGACAGTTGAGATAAGGGTGAACGGCAGCTTCCCGTAAGTCGTAAACCCTACACGGTTCCGAGGAATTCCTCCAGTGTTTGTTTTTTTCACTTTCTTCCCACATACCGCACTCCAACTTCTTCTGATGATCTGAAATGGAATGTGATAGTAGATCCTCGGCAAAAAAAACCAATGCGAAAAAATGATAATACTTTAGGCAACTTTTTCGGGCTCAGCGACATAATTTATTGAATTCATTAAACTTTTGTGTCATCGCAAAAAAGGGAAAACCCCCGATGTGCGGTAATTTCTTTCCGAAAAGTTTATTTCCGGGCTATTCTAGGAACGCACGCCTGGAACTCGTACCGTGTCTTGAGTGATTAATGAACAAAGATAAGACGAACATAAATGAATCATAATTATTGATCCATTGTGCACATATTTCCGCTTATTACAAGCACGTCTTTCGAAGGGTCGTACATTTAAAATCCTCATCCCATCTTATATTGGACCAAATTAGAAGCTCTAAACACTAAACAACAAAACTCCATCCGACCCATCTTTCCTTCCGCTCTGTACCTTGTAAATGATAGCATGAATATTTCCTAATTTATGTTGTTGTAAAGCAGGGCAACACCAATTGCGCTTCCCCGGGATTTGCATTGCGCCCCAGAAAATCGACAAATGGCTTCGGTGGCGTTGAACCGGCCACGATTTATTGTCTTTGTAGCCAGTCAAATTTATTCCAATTAAAAACTCATTAAACAGGACGACCCAAAAACCTCGACCTTCGCAGAACGACCGCCTCCTTCGTGCTGGTTTTCGCGGTTTTTCACACCAAAACACCGAAAGCAAAATGAAGGAAGCGTGCGCGATCTTTAATTGTAGCGCCCGGCGATAAGGAACGACCCATCGCTCTTACTTACAGCATACGCTCGTCAGGCAGCATTAGCCGGTGGGTAGGTATCGCCCATTATCGTTATCATTAAGTTCATTGCCATCGTGCGCCGGCACTTGGCCGACGTTCGTTCGCTCGTTCGTAGGCGCATTAATTGAACCTACGCAGAGAAAACAGCGAGCGGGCGGGGAAAGTCATCTGTCTCCACGAATTTCGTGCCAAAGACGGTTGGCCGACGCAGGATGCCGCACCAGACGCAACCGGTTGCCATTTGTTGTGAGCTACTGCGTGTGGAAATAATTACACCTGACGCTGCGTTGGTGGGAGGCCATTTTTCCATGTCCATGCGAACGCGTCTTTTCTTTCCCACTGCAAAAGACACGACAAAGACAAGTAGGGCAACACATAATCCACGTCTTATTGTCTAATAAGCAGGAGAAGCATGTAGGAGACGGGATAAGTTTTCACGCTTTTTTTATTTTCACTCACATAACCTCTTCATCAAGCTACATCATTATTGGAAAGGTTGAATTTGATAGAGCTAACGCTAAGAAAAAATACAACCTTTGTGTACATTCGACCTTTGCTTACTTTCCTGTGTTCCTTTCCTTTGATATTATTTACTATTTTATTTCATACTATTTGTTTCAGTGAGTTCAAGTGCGGAAGACATCTTCACTAAAGCCAATTACTCTCAAGGCACTTGCCCACTCGATGGTTTCAACGGAAAAGAGTCAATTTCATGCTGATGGATTACGTCCGGATCACCCTTTCTATGATTAATGAACTTGCCTCCGTTGTGGCGGATCAAAAGGAAATTTGGACCCCTAGAAGGAAGGAGTCCGAGTCCCCGAACGATCAAACTCATAGAGGACACCATAAATCCTTCTCAGAAAATGTCCTCCTCCCTCCTTCCGGCGCAGGGAATAAATTCTGCATTGATTGGAACATAAGCCGATCAGGTAGTCAGCTCGCCGTCCTCGTCGACCTCGATGCGATATTAAATAATCCCTTTGGAACGGGCGGGGAAGATAAGGCAAAGAAGATTAAAATGCACCTTAAATGGAGGCACCGGCGTCGTGAGGACACTTCATCCGACTTTATTTATCTTTGCACCAAATCCCCATCGAACCCACCTTGATGCTCATAAATTTCCTTCCAACCAACTGTCCTCCGAGGGGCAAAAGGAGTTGAAAAATGTGCAACGATAACAGAAGCACGTTAAAAAAAGAACTAGGAGACAAACATGCCAGCCCGAGCATTCGATTTTAATTAAATCAATTGCTCTCGGGGTGATATCGATCTATCACCAACGGGGTCATCCTCGGTGGCGCATGATTTCCCGAGCCGAAAGGGAACGGCAAAAGGTCAACAAGGTTTAATTAGGCGACGTTCATTAGCCCCGGACAGTGATTGAAACGGTTTTTTCAGCTTTCGGTTCGTTTACCGAGGAAAAACTTTACACCTTTTCGCCTCCTTTAAGCTCTTTGATGTTGACTTACTTTTTCTTTTTCCTATCGTGAGTAAAAAGCAAGTAGCTTTCATGAAAGTTGTTTTCTAGCTAGATTAATCACAGCAAAACTGTTCTCCGTTCGTTTTGAGGAGGAGTCCGCGTGGGACGATTTTTCTTCTTTTATTATCCTTGCTTGTCATTTTTCCTCAAGAAATATTGCATTTCCAAGCGTATCCTTCTCGTTGAAGAAGAAAAACTGTTTGCTCCCACGATGTTTAGTAAGATGAAACTTTTTCAATCGAATGACTCCTTACGAAAGAGTTGAACCACAGGAATCATTTAGCAAAGTTCATCGTCAGAGAGGATTGGATTTCCATGCGTAGAACTTGACCGGCCCAGATGGTCAAAGGAACGTTTTGGGATGGAATGGTCCCGAATGGTTCCGAATGGTGGTTCCCTCGTCGGAAAGCTTAGCGGCTTGACAGCAGCGAATTAAATCTAATTTATGCCTGTACCGCTATAAGCTCCCGCTGGAAGCCACAGAAAGTATGTCGAAGCGTAGCGGGAAACCGCAACCGATGGCCTCGTCAAGCTGACCATGATGTAGAGCGTGTTTGTGTGTGGAAATATCAAACGCCTCCACCACTAATGCAGCCAAAGCCTCACTCCCAATCACTTGCGTTTTTTTGGGGTTTTCCTCATTTGAATGAGTGAGAGACTGTTACATTTTTTCCTAAACGTTCTAACCACAAACCGAACTGCAGAAACGGGGTGCGTCATGCTTCAGGCACTTTTCGTTGACTTTCCCGTCCTATTACCACATGACGCACACACTCAACGCGAATCTGCACGCAAAAATTCACCGGTGGTATGTGAGGTTTCCAGCTCAATGCAAATTTTAGCATAAACACAGCGATGTCGAGCGGAGATTATCTCTCACCCCGCTGGGGAATAAGCTCCACTCCCTCCGCAGAACATCCGATGAATTCCAAATTATGCTAATAACGGGCCATTACGATGCACACGCCTGACCGACAGGAACCGGCTACCAAGCCCGTCCCGGGGACTGCGAGCACGAATAATAGGGTTTGCTTTGGAACATCGGATCGTTGGCGTGCCGTATCGAAACGTTAATTCTCTCGGCTCCCGGGACGGAACCAAGGCAGGGCCCAACGGTTGCTTAATGCGTGTAGTTAAGGCGTGCAGGAACCTACCAATGTCTGGTACGTGCTCCAACAAGGAAGGATAGGATCTGCGTAGGATAAAAAGAAACTTTATTGCTTTTACCAATAAAAAGCGTGCTGACGAACGCAAACCGGTAAACTGCGTTCTCTAAACATCATTTACTCAATGGAATTCCTTTTTACACGGTGCTCTGGATTATGCAAATGTAAGCTAAGGGTTTGTAAGAAAGAAACACTGCAGTGCGAATTATTTACATGTAAAGCACAGGAATATTGTGGGATTCTCCCTATTTTGATAAAAAAAGGGTGCGTATTTTATTTCTCGAAGTACAAGCAATCTATTTTATATTTTAGCTGTAAAACTTAATCAGCTTAAACAAGAACTTCTTAAAACAGAAATAAATTAGTTCTCAGATTCACCGATCCTATTAAACATCCGAAGCAAAAAAGACCAATAAATCGCATCCCTTTGAACGCCCCATTTCATGAAACACCAGGCGCCTCCATCGGCGTTTTGCTCGGTGAATTCTTTATCAACTCCAACCGATGGGGCAAATTTAATCTCGTGCCAACTTTGTTAAAATTACTTCGCTTCACAAGAGCTCGCAACGCAACGGAACGATAAAATCAATTTGCCTTCGTTTTGCCCATTGCGCCCGAACTGAGGCAGGAAGATTTAGGAAATCGTCCTTAATTGGTACGCACCGTTCGGCGGGCTGTGTTAACCAACTTCCTTCAACAAAAGCCAAGCAAATATTGTAACGGATGCCTCCGGAATGGGACGATAAAATGAAACCTGCACGGCGCGAATCCAATCAAGCGCGCGCGAATCAGTTTCAATGACGAACGGACGCCAGCCGATGCGGAAAAACAAATTCGGGCCAGCGTCAGCGTGCCGCGATTCATTCGATCCTTTACCTAGTTTCTTCGTTCTCGTTTGCGTGTCGGGTGGCAATTCCGGATGGCTTCCATTTTCCACCATTCACTTAAGTTTTCTCCCGCTTCGACGGTTGAGGCAGCGTTAGTTCTCACCGAGATTGTTTAGCTTTGTGCTACGTATTGCCGTAGCGAAAGGACCGAAAGATTAACGATGGCAGTTAATATACAATGCTCGGCGATTGATGCCGTTCAGCTTTTTGATACTATCAAACTCATTTGGTTTGTGTCCTATTCGCTTACCGAGGCAAAGTTTTGATTAAGTATGTTGATTAACATCCAACTGGAACAAGTTGTACTCAACGGAGTGACAAGATGTTCTACACGTCGGACTATACTTCATTGATGTTCATCTTTTTTTCAACTCTTCCTTGCCAGCCAGTTTACAACGATTACAATTTCCTTCCCACGACGGAAAAACAAACGAACATAAAATCGCCTCCAAGTCCTACCACCGACATGTTTTTTTTTCATTTTCTTTTCCTACCTCCGCTGGAGCAACCGAAGCATCAGCAAATCCATTAAGCTCCCGTCGTACCGTCAAATGTGCAAAACCAACAAAACACAGCACTCCCCTTAATTTCCTCGTAAAACGAGGATAATTTAATGCAGACCACGTGGAGGTACCACGTTTCACGTCGGTTTGAACAAGCGAAAAACGCAAGAAGAAGTGGCGTACGATGGATGTTTCGGTTTTTTAGAAGAAACGGAAAGACGGAAGACGGTTTATGGTTCATTTCATTAGATCCGAGAGCGACCTAAGCCCTTGAACATTGCCTGAGCGTTCCTTGATCTCTTCTTTGTTTGATTCATGCCCCTTCTTTTAAAAGTTGTAAATTCATTAAATAAATATAAAAAGGTGCTTTCGTTCTATTTAAGACATTAGGTTTAGTTTTTCTTCAAGCACATTCTACAGCACATTTATTAACTCAAACTATCACTTTCTAAGCGTTCTCTTCTGGTTCTTGGTAATCACCTCCAAACCAACTCGATGTAGAAAGAAATATGGCTTCCCACACACATTACACCAAATGATGGTTAAACATCCCCCACCCAGCGAAAAACAGGTCCCATCTGCCAGCCGGCAGCATCCGTGTAATGATTGCTTCAAATGGCGTCGAGCTGGAAGGAGGACGATAATTTCCACTCGTCCACAAAGTGTTTGCATGTTTTTGGTGCCATTTCCCGGCTTGCGCCTACGTTTGCGTTATCTACTGACGTGCCCGACCCAAAGCGTTTCGATGTTCGGCCGCCTTCGGTAGTTTATGTAACCATAAATTTGTGAAACGACAGTTTTATTCCACGCCAAAACGTGGGAATGGCACCGTGTGGCATCGAATCGAAATATTCGTCCAAGCTGCTCCGAACGTCTTGCTCTGGCTCCACGAGGCTGGCCATTGGCAGGCTGGCGCCAAAACAAGGATACTCAAAAATGTTGCCACACCGAAGCAGCGATGGGAGGAACGAACAGAAAAAAAAGAACGCAACATGATGACATTATTATTCGACGCTTTCGCCTTGCAAGATCGGCCGTTCCATCGGAAAATCGTCCGCTTTCGCAGTGTCGGTTTGGTTGAACCGAATTTTCACGCCGACCCAACACTCTGGCGGACCGTGTAGGCTCACCGAAAAAAAGCTCTAAACATCTCGCTCAACCCTCCGGGGGGTTGTTGGAAAGAATTAAACAAACTCACCGCGACAGTTGGAGAAAATTGAGTTTTCGCTAGATTTATTTTGCGCCCTGCTTGATTCCAACCGTCAAACAGGGCTGTTGGGAAAAAAGGGTAAGTCCTGAGCAAAGCGTGAGTGAAACATAATCTAGTTATGGTGGAATTTGGTAGGAAAAAAGGTCACCACGGCGAAGGAAAGGTCATCCGCTTAATGAAATAATCAGTTTCGGAAAGTTGCTTCCGACAAGATTTATTTCTTCGGATACAATCAGTTAAAATACTGCCAGATTTCTTGTTTTTCAATTGTACAAAAAGTAAACAGCTTTTTTTCTTTCTGGGGGAATTGTTATGAATTTTCTTTTCTGTTTTAAAGCTGTTGTTTTTTCGATTACCTTTGACATTTTCGGAACAATGTGCAACATCAAAACAGATTTCGTTCCGCGGCCCCGCCTCTATTTGTACACTCCAAATTATTATTCCAAAATGCCACTCCGTGTAATGACAAACATAAACAACAGCCCATTACGGAAACATTTTCCGACGGTTTTAATTTTCGGCGCGCAACAAAACGCCGTGCCGCTCGTGTTCCTCCCGAATCGACCGAGTAAAATTGGAATTAATTTGCGCTTCACTTTTGCTGGTCAGGGATTTTTCGTCGACCCACCGGTTCGGCTTAATTCGATGAAAATTTCATGACTTCGTAGTACCTTTTCCAAGGAATTTTTATCTCCACCAGAGACATCCCTTTGTCCGTTGCTTTGGGGATGTTGTCATGATATGAAAAATGAATAATCAAATACCGCTTGGGAAGCCGATTTTCATGGAAACCAGGTTCCAGTCGTCAGGTGGAAATCCGTCCGGTAAAATCTGCCTACCGGGCACTTTTCAACAGTCGCAAGTATTGCAAAATCTTATATTCTTTTCATTTTAATCTCCGTTCAACTACAAAGGATGATAAAAGGGATCCAACGGTTCCATCCTAAATAGTTGTTTCGATCGATGAAGAATGATACACTTTTTCCACCTGCCACATTCAACCACCGTCAAAATGATGGAAAACTTTCGGGGCATCGGGATTTCTCCCTTTTTTCCTGAGAACCTTCGACTTACGCCGAGAGTTTTTCTACCGAAAAACACAAGCCCATTTTCGGGCTCTATTTTTATTCAAACACAAAAGACGTTTCCTGCTCGTGTGGGTCTTTTTGTGGCTAACGCAACGAATGCGGCTATTCCATCACTTTCCATTAGCAGTAAATGAGCGCGAATTTTTATGAATGAACCCCAAGCCACTGACGTGTCCTTTTCCATTCTCCGTTCTGCTTCACTGCGACCTATTTCTCTGATGGACTGCTGTTCTATATTTATCCTTACGCACTACGCGTATGTGTGTGTGTCCGTCCGTTGTTATTTCCTCTTCCTGCACGAACTCGTAAACTGCGAAAACAGTCCGCTTTCCCGGACCTCGGTTCACTCGGCACTGGCCTGTTTACTTTCCGCCTAAACAACCACATCGGCGATGGGCCAGTTTAGCGTGAAAATGAGTTTCCTCTTTTAATGCCCCGAAAGCCTTTTGGTAGCCCAAGAGAAAGACCGACGAGGTTGGCAGGGAGTTTTCCATCAGTCACACAGCCCCAAGCTGAGTCAAAGTGAGCGAAAGCTTCGCGATCCCATTGGGTTCGGAGCCCAACTTTCCTTCCGTCAGCACGAAGCGACGATGATGGATATGTTATTTTCATGTTTTGACCATTATTTTCCACAACACCCGGGCGGCACTTTCTGGTCACTTGTCCGAAGACGAATGAGTTTCTGCACTGAATTTTTCACCGCCAACAATGACGGACGGAATGAAAAGGAAAAACGAAGCAAAACCGCACAAACACACAACAAATTATAATAATCTGACGACGTCAGCGTGCACTTTTGCTCATCGCCATTTCCACGTTGGACTACGCGGAAAAATGTTTCCATCCCCCAAACTCGTCGCGACGAAGCTGAACAAACAAAGTAACACAGGGCGAGTTAATGGCTTGCTGTGTGTGGTTCGTTTATTTCGTTTTCTCCTTTTTTATGAGCAAGCTAAATAAAAAAGAAACTGCATCGTGAAGGTCACTGCTGTCTCGCTTCCTTTTGCGACATTCTAGGTTCTCCACTTTCCCCCATCCTCTTCTCCAACCTTTTGAAGCGCAAAACTTTGTCGTCCCCTCGGTTGGCGAATTTTTGGCACGAGCTTGATAGACATGGGGAAAATTTGGTTACGTCTGGTTTTTCTTTTTTTCCCGCTCTCAAAGTAGTTCCGCTTCAGAAAATGTGTTCCTTCTTTTGGATGCACGGTGGCTCGAGAATATAGAAATCCCGTAGAGAACGTATTTCGCTCCGCTTCATTAGCTCTCGGTGGGCGAAAGGGAGGATTGCAGTTCGGTTGGCTGATTGCGTTCATATTGTTTCTCTGACGTGGTTGGGAGTTTTTCAAATGAATTTAGTTAACTTTTCCCATAGCATAACACAAATTCGAGCGCATGACAGTTAAGGTCTGTGGCGTCATTCGTGATTTCAGTATTTTCCAACGCCTGACGGTTCCTACGAAAAACATCATCTACTCAATTTAGGTAGAGTGCGCGTACGTGTTCTCAAGTTGAGCTTTTTCTTGATTAAAACAACATTGTATCTATTAAAAAGTAATAAAGTACTACCTTGTCGCATTCCTTTGCGAAATCGTTGCATTATCAGATTACCTTCGAGTGATTTTACAATTCTCCTAACACTTCGCTGCAGCAAATCACATCGACTTGTAACGGGGTTTGAATTGAATAAGTACGCTTCGCCGATATGTTCTGGCCACTATCCGGCAGAACACCAATCCCTTTCCGGACACGACATTTTTACGACATTCCACATACCGAGCTGGCTTCCTTAACCATAATGCACTTCAGGATTGGAATCAGTTCATTGGGGATCCATTTCTCAACCTAGCGAGCCTTTCAACTCCCACCACGAATCGATGGAGCTATAAAACCAACAATTCAATTTCGTTGCATCGTCCATCCGCCTACCATTGGCAGTCCCGGATGTCCTCGGAAGACCCAAACCATGGGCTCGGAACGACAAAGATGTAATTGAAGGTTAGCTTCGAGGCGTAAAACAAACGTCGCACCATATGATATCGTCCCACAGCCATCATCGAAGTGTGGGTACGTTTGGTGGCCTTCCCACGTTTTTCCAAGGAGGTCTGGCGTTGTGCTTTGCGTCGTAGAGACGGCGGAACTCAACTGAAGTTAACGATAATGAAACAATTTTCCCTTTCCGCTGGCACTCCGCAGAACAAAGGCAACGGCAACAATGTGGCAATAGTTGGTTGGTTGGTTGTACCGTGGAATCTCAGTTCCGAAACCGAAATGAACGTTACGGTGGAACTGGGAGATAATAAACAGATACCAACACTGGATTATACGACGGAAGGAAATCATAAAAAACGTCTTCCACATGAATTCCAACGCCCTTCGTGAGGTGATTACCTTGGGAAGTAATGATGGAGCTGAACTTGGAAACCATGGAACCGTTGGGATCAAAACCAACCCCCGTTAAACGATTAACTGCAAAAGGGGGACGTACTTACTTCGCTCTATTTTGGTCATGCTCATGCCGCGGCCACTCTTCCGCCACTGCCTGCACCAGCCCTTCGAGGTGAACAGCTTCAGCAGGCTTCCGCTGTGCGGCGTCATCTCACCGCCCCGCTCGATCTCCGACGATCGGCAGGAGGACGAATCCTCGAAGCTGGAGCTGCGTCGCGCCCGCTGGAAACACCCACAGTTGCGAAGCATCGTGGGAAAACTTTTTCTAAAGCGAATTTTTCCTCCACTTCCGGGCCGCCGATTCCGCTGCACTTTTTACACCGACGGGATTTTACCGATGGCTTTTTTATTCTTTCCTTATTTCGCTTGATTCCACTCTCCTTCTCCTCTCAATCCATTCTCTGCTCAAAAAACGGTGAAGGTTTAAGAAGGATTCGTGTGCACCGTCGCAAAAATTGCACTACAACATCACCAACCTACAGGGTGATGATTGCGTTATCGGGCGATTTTATTAACCACTTGCACTACTCCTCAACCCCAGCGTCGGGTTTTGATGGTTGATGTAATTTCAATTATCATCACTTGTCGCCACTTTTGAATTGTGTGCACTTTTCATCAGCACTTCCATCCGACACCGACACATGCTTCACGCTTTCACTGCACTTTACTGAAATTGAATCATTTTTGTAAAAGAAAATAATTCCGTTTTTATATAGTTCCATCACTCACTTTCATCGTAACGTATGCACAAACTACACCAAGTTGGTTCATTTTACCATCTGCGAACGTTCGATTTTGTAAATTTTTAGTTGTTGTACTCTTTTGCACTGGTCACCGCACCGGTTGTCTGTCTTCAGTAAGGTTTTAATTAAATTTGCACCCCGCTACGATGACTCATCGATTTCGACCTTTTCCGTCCGATACGCGCTGGATCGATATCCGGTTTTCCGCATCGGGTTCTCTAGGTTTCTCATTAATCCTGTGAAGGTAGAAAGCGGAAGAAAAAAAAACTTAAATTAGATAATACCATGTAAAGAAGGAGCCAGAGCTAGAAGAATCCTGTTTAATCTGCAGAACGAATCCCTGCATGAATCTCCCTAACATGCCCAAAAGCCCACGCGAATGCATGCCTGCGAATGTCACCGGAATACCTTCAGCCCAGCGGTTCTGCACGATTCGAAAGGTTAAGCCTTTCCAGAAGAATTTCTCTCGGAGCCACAACGAGTTGTTTATGCCAATGCCACGTATGGCAGGAACGTCGGGTTTGCTTTCTTCCCGTACCCGTGGCACATTTCTCGGGAAACTTTTAAAGTCGCCCAGAGGATAATACTTCACTGACATTCCAGAAAATAGGGCGCATAAAATAATATTGCTGAGGTCATTTTCCGGCAAACGGAACTGACCATAAACAGCATTTAAAAAAGGCGGCAACCAAACGTCTGACCCGTCGAAAAGAGCGCGCGGGTTTATAAATCCGTTTAACATTCATTCGTACGCCATTTGTTTGTATTTCTGTCTCACACGCCAAAAAACCAAACGCCACTTCCGAGAAAGCGCTGAGTGAAGCACAATGGAGCAGGGAAAACATAAAAAGTGCAAGAAAACAATCTCATAAAAATCCGACCACCGAGCGGAGGAAGGGAAAAGGACGCAATCATTCTGCAGAACGACCTCCCTTCGCATAGCCAAAACCCATTCATGAATCGGTGGGCCTTGTGGGCTCGGGAAAGATTTACATACGTGACGTAGTCGTAGTTGCGTGGAAAAGCGACGAACAGCGTCAAGCGTGCAAAAATTGTGCCCGCATCGTATCGTGCTTTTTCCCGTGCCGTCACTGCGACAAAACGGAATGGAATGCAGAGAAAGCGAAGGAGAGAAAAAAAATAAGAGGGGTCTCTCCACCACACATAAACACACTAAGGTCTTTTTCCCGTAAGGACAAGACGACAAATCCTCCGAAATGATTTATGGCGGTTTCCCGTGCGTGCGGCATCGTTTGCGGACGAAGTGTTCCGTTCGGTGGCTACTAAATGTTTTCCTTTTGCTCGCTAACGTTATCCTTTTAGAACCTCCGTACGGCCGCTTTTAAAGATGAGTATAATATTCTTGTTTTTCCGAAACAAGAAAAAAAAAGGGAGCACACAAACTCCCAACTCAATGCGACCCAATCTCCATCAACATGATAAGAAGATTTGCGCGACTTTATTGAACCGTTCAGCAGAAAACCGTTTGCTTCCTATCCGCGCGATGTAATATGCTGATCCATTAAGTATTCCACCGCGTCTTTCACTCTCATGTTTTCCACTTTGTCCTTCGTCCCACCTAGAAACGACCTTCACCAGATGCTGGGAATAAATCTTCCTCAACATTTCCCCCCCTTAACATTTGACTTGCAAATTTCGTTTCGTTTTAAGTCCGAATGAAAGCTGAAGTATCTCCCGGAAGCATTACTTCCTTTTTTCACTCGTCAAAAATTCTCCGTCCATCGTCAGCCGCGGTTGGAGAGAATAAATGAAGTGCATCTGAGTGCAGTAGAAAGTTTTCATCGGGATTGCATTGATTCATCAAGTTGCTATGGTTTGCGGTTTGAATGCAAAAGTTCAAGCGCGGACAAATATGCTAAATGAAAACACCGGTTTGAAAGTGGAACGAAGCAGGAAATAGGAGGCAAATGACTGAGTAAACAGTCACCGGCTCAACTGGGACACACTGCATACAGACAAAACGACAAGCGAGTGCACTCCCAGCCATTAATTAAATTGGATTAATTGAGATCATAAGAGACGCATAAATAATGCTGCACACAACGGTAGCGGCCCGCTTTGCATTTCATTTCCCGAGCGCCATTAAACGGTTGGGAAAGCCAGCGGTTGGCGCAAGCAAACCACATCGACTCGGCGTCCCGTGGCGTGAATTTTATGTTCCTATTTTAAATGAAGAGCTCAGTTTGTCACACCTTGCCGGATTCACGCTGCACGGTCCGTCGGTTGTTTGCGTGCTAGTGTGGGAAAAGTCGGTATAAGAAAAGGGAAGAAGACGACGGAAAACACCCTTCGAGAGCACCGGCCATGCTACAACACCCGACATCGGGGGAAGACACTAGAAACAGGTGGTCACAGTCAACATACCGTGACCGTGTGCTGGCGCGCCATTGCCATTCCCACGTGCACTACGGGTTGCCATCGCCCAAGGGAAATTCGCTACCAACACACACACACACACACACACACACACATGTGCCCCCACCCGTTGGGAAGATGCTGCCGCCCAGAAGGGCTGGCCAACGGTATGGTTCAACGACACGGTCACGTTGTCCGTTATAAAATCGCACGCCTAGAAGCGAACAGCGTGTGAAGTTCGCTCCGTCTGTCTGACAAGTCTGGACGGGCGATGTCACGATCGACTGCACATTTTGCACCTTTGGCCGGCGGCCAACCGTTTCGTGAAACGCGTATCCAAAGATGCTGAAACACACGAATCCGTATTAAAAGGAACGTTCAGAAACACTTAGTGCGGCACCAGGCGTCTCCATTAGATTGTGACCAATTTTCACTAAATAATTATCACGTGTGTTCATTCTTCAATTTAATCCTTCAATCCATTTAAAGAAACATTATTTCATTCATCATTATCAAAATTGTTAAATCGATACTATTTTGTTAAAATTACATCGCCTATCAGAGAATCAGTCAACCGAAGAATGATGCGTTGATCCACTCGGTCGCTACTCGACCGTACAACCTTAAGCAGCTGAGGACTTTTACTTTATTTCTATATTTACTGCACCTATAAATAGGAACCATCATTTCGGACAAATTGAACTTGAGCGGCCCGACGTCTTGGCGTGGTTGAAAACAACGTACGGTGGCGGAATGTATTCCTTCTCGGTACACTCCACCGGCTGTGTGGCGCGGGACCGGAAGGGGATGGGGAACATGGCACGGCAATTGCACTGTGGAACGGGCAAGGTGTTTGCTTTCCTTCCAAACTCACTTTACATTTACTTTACGGCCGCGGCGCGCAAACGACGGATTGTTTATTGTCGGACCGTAACCGGATTTTCACGATCAAACTGTTAAACGATTTGTTTCTCACCCACTTCTCCGGGGCGACCCTCTAGGGGACCTATTTTACGCTTCTCGCGTGAATGTTATGAATTTTTCCCTTTTCCTAGCACGGGTGTTTTTCCTTCGTTCCTTTCAGTTCCATTTCAGAGTGCCGCTGTGTGGAGTGATTGGAAAGAAAAAGCGGATGCTGACTCTAGTTGCCACTCGCCACGAAGGTTCTTGTGTGCTGCATTCAGCAAACTGTCGTCACTTGAAAGCACCAGGAATGCAGTTCCCGACGCGTTGCAACGGAAGGAAAACGATGGCAAAAGTGCATTCCGGCAAAATCGAATTACAACGTGAAGCTGTTTGTTCAAATGTTTCACTTTTACCGAGAGGGCGCCAACGAAAGCCATTGCATCGCGACGGTTTGCTGCACAGAAGTGAAGCGTACCGAGCAATTTTCGCGAACGCTTAGAGCACTTTACCATTTTCCAACAGTCACCATTTTTCCTGGGTGCAATAAGAAATTCCTCCGCGAAGGTACTTCAAATGTTGCAGTGCGTTTTTTTTTTCACAAAATGGTCTTTTTGAGCAGCGAGAAGGCAATAACAATTCTGAAAAAATACCTCACAACCCCGAGCATTCATTGCAATAGGTAAAAATAAATCGCAGATAAGTAAAACTGTGCCGGATAGTTAAGAAAATTGAATTCTTTGCTTGTTTTTTACACAACTCGCGCGGCGTGTTTTGATTGTAATTAAAATATGTAATCATTTACATCATCGTCAAATAGCCTCATTAACGTGTATATTAGTCTAGAAACGATTCTCTTTTACCAAATAAATTTTAGAGATTCGAAAATAAAGTGATTATTCAGCATTCATCGCAAGTACACCCAGTACTCTGAGCTGTGACTTTGAAATTTGTTTATGACTGCAGATTAAGATAGTTTGAATGGAAAAAAACCTTATCTTTCAATTTTATGACTCATAATTTTGGTAAGTAAACTAAGCAACGAAATAGTTGTTGTCTGAAATTGGTTTGCATATCAAAATGAATTAGAGCGCTATCAAAACATCTCTACGCAGAATGATCCAAACACGCGACAGCTAAACAAATACCCCGGAATGGAATCAGATCAACAAACGGCCACTAACAAGCTGGCTGCAGCAAATTGATTTAAACTGACACTTAATTGAATCAATAAACCAAACGCTCCGAACCTCCTCCGACCCGCCCGGGACTGCTCTAGCATATGTTTCGTTGTTGTTTGGCGGCAGCCGCTTGTGTGGTGCAATAAGGTAGTGCGCGTAAACGAATCCAATCCAATTCATTCCAAACAACCCCTAATTTCGATCCACGTTGACATTCGAACGCACTATTTGTGGAACCGGGCATTAAGCAACAGCACGTGGGAAGCGAGTCATTTAGTGAAAAATGCGGCGTTTGTTCCCTTTCTTCGTTGCGACACGGTGCCAAAAGTTGGAATAGGAACTGTCATCGGATGCATTCAAATGAGCACGTTGACACGTGACAACCAATCCTAACGTTCCGATGCGTTGCTGAAAGATTGATGATGTTTTCTAGGTTGGAGCTATCGGGTTAACCTTGCGTTACGAAGCCAGGTGCCATTTATTTTCCGTTGAAAAGATTGACGTTTTATTAACTCGACCCTTTTCAAAGAAGCTAAAAATAAAATAAAGGCTTCTCAATTGTTATCCCGTTTGAAACAGAAGTTGAATTCAACTGTTCAATTTTATATTCACTTAACATTACGATACCAATTCGGTATAAACTTTTAAACAACTAAACTAGCCCGCCATCAGGGATTTCTCAATCGTTTACCAATTCCATACGGCCAACTTTTTCAAAATGTGCCAATCTTAAAATAATTTATCTGTCTCTGCGTTCAAAGACCCAGATTCTCTTGCATCAACTCGCCGTTGGTTCGAATTTTATTGGCACAATCAGAAAATCCACTTTGGAACTAGTTTCAAAGCCGACATGCAAAATCGGAGGAGAAGTTTTATTGGGCCAACAACCAATTTGTCGAACCGAGCCAGACAACGGAGACAATTAGGCGCCACATTCTGGGCCGAGAGAAAAGATGGATTAAGGAATAAAAGAGCGGACAACGACCCCCGATGTTACAACGATCGAATCGTTTCAATGTTGAACGATAAATTTGATTTATTCCAATAAAAGCCGAAAAACTCGGCATCAAACAGTTAGTCAACAGCACTAGCCGATCAATAAATAATCATTGGAACCATCACCTGGGTTGATATTTTTCCAACTTGATGAAATGAAAACCACTTCAATCCAAGCCAACAGTTCACTTGACCGATTTTCGCTGGAGAATATTTACAGACCACCCTGGCTCAAGTAAAGTGACTTCACTTGGGTTGATGAAAGAAAAACCTCTCCGATCTATTTACCCTACGTTGGTTTTCCTTTTCCTTCCTCAACATTTCATTTTACACCGTTCGCGAAACCACACCTTGGTTCGGCCGTGTACTTCCGGTGCAAGGGAAAAAAGAAAAGTTAAATAAACAAACACTTAAGAAATCCGATTCCATTCCTCGCACGGTTGATCTACAATTTATCGTCGAGGTGAGATGAAGTAAAATCGAACGTAAAATTTATCCCCCACGGTGAGAAACACGACGATATTTATTTTCGTTTGTTAACCACTTTCCATTTTCCAGGGTGGGATGGTCAATTGAAAAAAGAGTTTTAGCACGAGATGTAAAGCAAAAAAAGAATGCGAATAGAGCAACAAATGCCGCGAGCAAGAACGAGTGCTACATTTCATCCGGCATATTTCTGGAAATAGCGACGTGCGGTGATCTTGAAGAAGGAACAACATAGCGTTCTTGTAGGTGGGCGATGGGAAGTCCACCGTTTACCTTCACGGACGACCGATCGGGTGGCGCGGCCCCGGGAACGCTGGTAAATATTTCGAAATTTATCGACCTTCGGCGGGAACAGGTGCGGCCGAAGTTTTGGTTGGTAGATTTGGCCCCAATTCTAGAGATTTAGTTTAATCAGATTTTTTTCAATACCCGCCATGGGGAGAAGACCCCAAAGACTGTCTCCCAGAGGCACCGAGTAGTAAGAAACTTTTCATTTGCTTAGGTCTCCGGGATGTTGGCCATACATCAAGAAGATAGGGCAAATAATTGCTTCTTAATCCCTGCCGAGAGGATAAAGGCAACGGATCTCCTCAGCGGCCCTCGTTTTGTAACGAAACAGTAACATCATACAGGAGACTCGGCGGAACGAAAGTGTCATTTCTGCACGTGACCGGAATCGTGATGGCGCCAGTGCGAATCTGGTTTCTTGCTTCGTTTAGCATCGCTTCGTATTGACAAACAACACAGGGGAAGATTATATCGCTCGCTCAGTGAAACAGAATGTAAGCCGAAGGCGTATTCTTATCGGAGTGGTAATAAAATGTGTAAGCAAGATGGAGATGGGATCCACGCTTGGGGCTAGTTGATAATCTGATAATTAGATAATACACACTTTCTTTAGCTTCCTTTTTTGTGTTTGATTAAATTTATCAAAAACTGAGGATAAAAACTAATAATGTGGTACTTTGAATCGAAATGTTGCACACTTCATAACGGCACGGGATGGTAACACTATTTCATCCAGCATGAGTTCACAGAAAGAAAACTAACATCTCCGCACATGCAGAACATTTAATAGACTTACCTCTACACTGTGAAGATAACATTTCTTTCTACTTGTCGTTTTCCAACAATCTTGACCAACTTTCGCCACTCATCATTTTCCCCACTGTTCGAACCGCAACGTTTAACCGCAAACCTGACCACCGACGATGGAGATCACCGTTGTAATGGCCTTTTTTGCTCGCTAAAACGTCACTTTCTTTCGTATGATTTTTCCTCCAACCAATCGATGTTACCGATTTACGCGCTACTGAACCAAACGGGCTTACACATGCCTGCATCCATAAACTATAGTTTCACCTTTACAAGTGTGGAGCGTGTTGTTTGTTGTAATAATTTAAAAACCATACCGTGGAAAAAAGCAATGAAAATAAAATTAAAAACCATTCTCAAAAGCATGAACCGAAAGCAGGGGTTGAAGTTGTAAAGTTCAAATTGCACATTCGACTTGCACAACAACGTAATAAGAAAGTCAGACACAGACCCCAGAACTGGCAGAGTGTGACTCATGCGACGAACGTAACTTTCACCGATCACGTTTGGAAAAATTCAATTTATTCACCACCACTCGGCCGTATCGAATTGAATTTCAACAAACTACCGACATAATATTTGTTCATCATAGTTGTATGTTCGTGACACATGTTTCCTAGCCGTTCGCCCCGCTCCGGTCCACTTTATCCTCACACTACGTCGGCCTTGCGTGCTGTGGTCAGAACGTCGAACGCTTCATCAAAACCCTACGCTCTATAATTCATGCGAGGATCCACCGGAAAGAAACGCACCCGAACACGGTACACGCTGGTCGACAACTGACCGGATCTCACGGCAACAACGTCAAAAGGCAACGCGATGCAACAACGACGAGTGCTATACAGCTCTCTCGCGGTCCCGACAGATGAAGGTTGGATCTGAACCCAAAACTGCATGCGCTCGCGACGACCGCCCGATGCTGACTGACGGCACAGGAAGGCGCAGTTTTCAAAAACCTCATGCCGTCTTCCGGGAGTCTCCCGGCGGAATGGAACGGATGACGTCGGCTCACGACCCGAACGCCAAACGGCTCGGGCCTCGCACAAGGCGGTCAACGGTACAGTCAAAACAAATATCATATGGGACGCGCCGACGCAACCAACCATCCCTGTACCAACCCCCTTGCGTTCTAGAAGCGAGTGATTCGCGAAAACCAGCGAGAGCAGCGAGAGACATGCCAGGCGAAATCGGTATCTACTCCGGGAAAAGAACCCTTCAGACAGTGGCGCATTTTCCACAGCATCGTAAGAACATTGTACGCTACCAGCAAGTGAGAAAGAGAGCAGGTAAAACTCAAAAACATCTCGTAACGGAAGAAACCAAAGGAAAGTATCTTGTTTAATAATCGTTTGTTACCTCGACGATCACCACAAGCGCCAAAGAAGTGTGGAAAATTCGTTCACTACCGATGGTAACAAAAGGAATAAACTCACGGTTGGCTGTGCTTCGTAAAACTTTCCACTTCCATGGTGAGGACAAACGACGAATTGTCACCCAAACAGGAACTACTTCTACTAAGGGAAGTAGACTACTTTCGTTGGACTTGTTTGGGTTGGTTTTTTACGTTTGGAAAGTTGGAAAACAGACTCGATACCATCAGAACTTGATTGGTATTGAGGTTGGTTTATGCAAGAATGAACGAAATATTGAATGAGTCACTTTTGCAAAAGTTCTTTAAACACAAAGTGCAGCTCCTTCGGATATAAAATTAATTAAAAGTTGTTTGCAATCGTTTTTAATAGGAGTAAACATTCAATTGTGTCACATTCCGGTTCCGGTGCCATATTTCTGTAATTCTAATAAATTTTTATCGATTCAAATAATGCCCATAAAGAAACCTTTTCTTACAATGTGCGTCGAAACCACCGGTTTAAAGGTTTAATTTCCCCGCAATATCACCGCACGCCAACAACACGTGTGCGTGCATGCGTTTCCAGTTACACCTTCTCCTGTGAGCGATGATCAGCTCCTCTTCTTTGCGTTCCGAAAGAATAGTCAATGTATTCATGTGCCACCTTCGTCCTTGTGCTTGCGAAACTATTTTATTTTCACCAACTTTCCACCGGAACCCCATGCAGCCTCGAGCTCGTCGTCGCACGTTTGCACTCACACTCGTCGAGTTTGTTCGCCATTTCGACGCCTTTTCCGTCCGTTTCCATCGTGTTGCCGCCGCTAGGGATGGAAGATAAATTGTTTACTTAACCGAACCTTCGTCTACACTCGCCCGGCTCGCAAGTCGACGGAAGAAGGAAATTGCTAAAACTCTACCTTGTAATGATGCCCGACAGCTTTGAAGGTGCGCACTACTCCATCACACAAATTCACACGCACACGCACGCACGGCGGTACGCAACGCAAACACCACAATAAAGAGGTCCTTTTTGGCGCCCCACGATCTTCAGGTTTGCTTTGCGACACACAAGTATGATGTCTAAGCGGTAAAATGACAGCTTTGAGGTGGCTAATCCACGAGACTTCATTGAGCTTTTCTGCAAACAGCCTGATACTTTTTTACTCTACAACCACGTAAAGCGGTTATTTTCCTCCGCACGCCACTGTTACAAGAATTTTAGATTATTTTTGAAGAATCCCAATGACTCGAAGCTTCTTTTATAGCATTTTATCTATCGAAAACATTATTTATGCTTAATACTGAGCATTATCACAAACTTTTAAACAGCAAATGGATTGAACACGTGAAGAAATATAACAAAATAAAAAATCATTCATTATTTAAATAAAACTTTGCAAAAGTAGATTGCAATGGAAAAATGTACAATATAAGATAGCGCAATAATGGAAGACAATCAATCATTTGTTAAACAAGAACAAAACTTCCCATCGATAAACTAATAAACTCTTCAATAATTTTGATTGCTTTCTTACAATGAGAAAGCTTGAACAAAGAGTTGTTATTAAAAGCATGTCGAAAAAATTCCAATAATACAATACCAAGGAAGAACAACCGACGACTGAGAGTATGAGAAAGGGATTCCCGATGCTTTCCATCACACATATCGGGGGATCAATCGGTATGCGGAGCTGGTTGGTTATCCCTGCGGGCCCGACTCGTCCCGCAACCATCTAATTTATCATCCGTCAAGGACGTGGCGGAGAAAGAAGGAACAAACAAAAGGTTGGCTGCGAGATAAAGGAAAACATGGGACGATTAATTTTCTACCCATTGAATAAGCCCGCATTGTACGAGTGGAAAACAAAACCGAAAAAAATGGCACACGCATCCAAAGTGAACTACTCCACGTGAGAGAGCGGCTTAGAAGTTGTAGTGTGCGTCCCGAGCGAAGGAACATCGAGATGCAGACATTTCCGGGAAGTTCATGAAGCATTTGTCAACGTCAAGCGATTAAGGAACAAGCACAATTCTCTGGTGAAGGGTGGAAGGAGGGAAAGAAAACTCTAAAGGTCTAAAAATCGATTCGGATAGATTTCCATCTCACCGTGACCTTGCGAATCTACTCACTAATCATGATTCGCTTCCCAACAGTGCAGGAAAGCAGCACTCACTCAGCAGCCGCCGGCAGCATTAGCGTCATCCTCGGGATTTGTGTTGATCTGAACTTTTGCTTCCTCCCTCAGGGGCTGACGAGGTCAAACACGAACCGGAAGCGACACACATAGATGTTTTCTGTTACTTCCCACGGAGCTCGCTGTCCCTAGAGTCTGCACCGCTCCGGTCGGAGAAAGTCCACTTTAGAAGTTATCTCAATTTGTCACGTTATCGTGCTCTATTGTTTCTCATTGCCGATTTTGCCTCAGCAAACAGTCCAAACCAAAGTTGCCGCATCAACAGTGGAACACGAAACAGGAAAAGTTGTGCTACATTCCGGGCGCTGCGATACCATCAAACGTGCTTCCTCCGGAACGCGATAAGAACTTCTTTTTCTCCCGGAAACGGTAGCCGTGGCGAAGGAAACTAAAGAAAACTTTAAAGCGGATAAGAAGTGAGAAAGTTTTAACCGTACCTCGATTACTTACTTCCGGCCGGTTAAGATGAAACAATAACATAACAAGTACGAAGTTAAAAGCGATTTAAAATATTCTTTAAACGAAGCTTTTACGCAGGCCTTTGTGGACTTTGTGAACACAATTGACTCATAAAAATAATGTTTTGTTAACTCCATTTAACATTATTAATTGTTGGAAACATTATATGAATGGATGGTGAATTTCGTTATGATTGCGCCTGTCACATGAGTTCTAAGAGGCCAATTTAGCTTAAAACAACACACTCATCTGACATGCACAGGTTATAAGCTCAGCTGTAAAGCATAGCTGATCGAAGACACTTAAACCATCGTGAGAACGAATTGAGAGTCCTCAATCGAAAGCCACTTCACATGACCATAGGACAATCGAAGGATGGAACGTTGGGACTGAGGTCACCGGTCAGTTGTCAGCAGAGCTTTGGTATAGCGAGAAACCCATAAGGACACCTTCCTAAACCAACGGGTTTTGTAACAGACCGCTTCGAGTGTATAATTAAGTAAACCGTGACCAGTTCTAGTGTACTGTAAATATGGATGGACTATCGTCAAACGAACTATCTCCTCTACCGTCCCCAGGGAACTGGGAAACGACAAGTTGTCCGGAACTATGATGATCCCATCCAGTATCCTTCACACCGAAAATCCCAACGGCTCACGAGCAAACTGTTGGGCGCGTCCTTCAATGTCCTGTGCGACCAGTATGTCAACACTCGCTCACGTGTTCCGGGAACTGCTCAGGGATTGTGCTGGTTACATGTGCAATATGTGGTCATACATCTCAAAATGTATAAGAAAGGAGCCAATTATTGACAAATCATGCAAATTATAAGGCAAGGTATAAATGTACGTAAAAAATAAACATTTAGTTTTCATTTAGAACCTTTGGAAAGAATTTTCCATAGCATTTGAAAGAACTATCCACCTAACTGAAAAGTATTCGAAAATATTTATACGTAACGGAAAATTCAAACCACGAGATGAAACATTCACCTGTACATTCACCTCTTTGAACAAACGCGCTAACAAAAGGCTCAAAAAGTGACTGCCGCTAAAAGGTGCGGCGAATCATTTAATAGGAGCGGTCATTCCCCAGTTTCTTAAAAGCTCCGGTGATTCTGTTAATAGGTTGGACGGAGTCGCCAAAAGCCTTGGGTATCGCGCTTAAAGGTGGTAAAAGGTGGAAAGAAATCCTCTCATTTCCACTACATCTTTCAGAGCTAACCTAAAACTACCTAACCGACTTGCTACCAGTAACATTGAACTCTTTCCTTGTTCGTTTTGTGTGTCATCGGAACACTGGGAGCGTCTGTTGCCGACGATACTTCATATCCTAATTCAATTATCAGTGGTAGTACGTAAACCGCACAAAAACCGAAAGAAAATCGATAGAACTATCGATTTTTCAGTAGCCCATCTGTTTGCCCTATGACAATAGCTTCCAACTACGTTTAAATCATTGACAGTAGTCACAATTGTAAGCTGTTCGAATAACAAAAATACGATGATTACAGCCTTGAAATAAAAAATTTAATCATTTTTAATGAATTATATGCTTTTCAAAAGATTTTTTAAAATTGCTTATGCCCCTTACACCTTACAAGAACACTTTCTCTGGCAGCATATGACGCACCGGGAAAACTTCAGGTAGCGGTACTCTTCATGGTAACAGGTGGTACTGCCAAGCCAAAGTTCATCAACCGCACATTATGGAACGAATAAATTAGCGATCCAAGTTCCGCCGAGCGGCACCTGCATCTTCGCGTATGTTCGATTCCGTTCAAAGCGCAAAAGGTTACGAACCATTTTCCCGGCAGCACATTACAACCGGTTCGCTAAACCCCATCCTCCGACTCAAAGAACACGGCGCCGTTGATCGTGTGCACCGGTTGGAATAATTTGAATCAACTCGAGCACTCGCTTCCGCACCGTTCCGCTCCACATTGTACTCCATAATCGTTGGCCCAGGATAAAGTCTACAATTTATAAAACAACCCTGCTCATCCCATCCCATCACCACTGAATTCCACAGCAGTCCACGAGTGGGGATTATAGATTTATGGGCATTTTGCGCCATCCCCCGCTGATGTGTGGCAAATTATTCCCCTGCTTATGACACTTGCGATAATGGAACCAAGACGATTTCAAATCCAACGTTCTCGGAAGAAACACCACTAGAGATCCGATTTGCTCGACAAATGCCTCACGAATCCACACGGGAATTTTCTTTAGAGGGGACGCCAGAAGGGAGGTTGTTAGGAGGATTACAAGCTTTACATTCCCTATTGAAATACACAGCAAGGTGCGCAGATTTGCGTTTCTTCTTAGCATTCACCCAATGGGAAAAACTCATCAATCTCCGAAATTCGTGGAATTCAATCAGTTGTTAGGTGGATAGTCGTAAAACGGTGTGGTGTAGTTAAGTAAATTTTTAAAGGACATTAAATTCAACTGATTAAAGCAAATCACTGTTGCTGTTTTATTACTTGGAGATCTCAGATAGATAATACAAATAACCTTGTAAGAGATTTAAAAATATATAGTATACGCATAAATCAACGTAACAAACGTTTTGTTTATTTTCGTTCATCGATTCAAGATTTTTCAAGGACCTTAGTCATCGATCTGAAATAGATACCACACATCCGGTGCTTGGTACGTCTAGCGAAAGGTGTGTCTATGGTAGTGCCTTACTTCCGCACTGACTGTCTGTATGGCTTCGTCAGGTCGGGAGAAAGTCAGTGTCGCTGTTTTCACTGGCAATTACAGTGCCCTAGGTTCTTGCATAACCTTCGCGGTCAGCCTTTGTGTGTCTTCACGACCTTCCCTTCATGCATGCGGTTTCGCTTCACTAAACGAAATGACGTGTTTATCCCTGTCTAGAATAAAGGTTATGTTCACAGCGTTGTTCAACGAGCGTTGTTCAGGGGTGCCACGAAGTTCTAATTTGAAAACCATCTCGTTTTTTATAGGTAACCGGGCGAAATATCCATGAGAAGACAAATTAAATGGTTACCAATCAATTAGGTTAAACTACCATTGCAAACAAAAAACCATCTCCATTAGTAATCGGAACTCCAGACGCTATCCGTCTGTCATCCTGTGAAAACTGAGCTTGAGCTGTTAATCTGATCAGATCTACTGCACCCGACAAACAAATCAAATAACGACCAGTTTGGCACCAGTTTTTCGTGAGCATTGTGTTGGCTGTGGTAACCCAGAAAATAGTTTCACGAACCGGAATCGAACGACCCCGGTCGCCCTGAGGCATCGAATGGAAACTTTTCCATTTCGCAAACCTTTGGTGGCCTACGGATGGCTACAGCTTCCCATGCTGCTTTCCTTCCGGCTCTCCGCTAACGAACTAATGAAGACAAATTGCGTACCATTTATTGCTGTTAGCGTCGCCCATCGCCAATAGACCCGTTCGATTGCTCCACAACTCTATTGATTGTGGATTGCTTCCGTTTCCTTTCGTTTTTTGGCGGCCACGAAGCACGACCAAGAACGGTAAAAACTTAGTCCATTGGCGTCCTATCGATGCAGGTGCAACAAAGGAACTGAAGACTGCATCGAAAAATGGGTCGAAGAAGACTGCACAAATGTGCACTCGACATGGACACATCGTCAGACGAATTTAATTTCATTGATCATGATTAACTAAATAACATTGCCGTCGAATCATAGAGTGTTTTATATAATGAACGAAAGCACACGAAATTCCATTTTCAAGATAACTAATTAGAAAAGACAAAATATTGAAAAACTACTATAGGAAAGGGCTACATTGAAGCAACTTTTTTTTAATGGACAGTTTCAATGGAAAAGTTAAACTAGAATTGTTAAAAACCATTAACATTTTGTCAATCATTTGGACATATTAAAACTCAACGGTCAAGAAAAATATTCGTCTTGATTTCTACTAAAAGAAAAACAAAACTGCTGGTTTATTTTTGCTGTAGATGCTGTCGAGCCTTTGCCCTCCAACTGTAAAACTAAACCATAAATTAATAATGACATTTCACCTTTGACCTATTCCATTCTCAAACGTCTTCGAACGAACGGTGAACACACTTTTTTATGCTGAATGGGCCATTTTAAAATTTTCCTAATTTCATTCCTCTCCTCGCCTCTTGCCAAACATGCTTGTTGCAGCTTGGTTTTCTTCAGCTTCAAAGCTCTCTAACATCAGCACTGTCTGTTTCAATCAAAATCCAATCTCCAATAAAATCTTCAACAACCGTCGCCAACCAACAACGCAGATTGAAGGTTGAAGAAGCAAGGAAGCAAGAGCTGGAAGAAAATTTACCATTTCCGTTGTCTCACCTCCGGAGCACAGCTGTTTTGCCGGCAAGATTCGTGCACAGGATGAATTTTAATCATTTATTCGCTTCGTCAACATATGCGAAAACTTTACCGTTGAATGCGATTCATCTTCTTCCAACATAAGCGATCCTTTTTTTTCTTATGATATGAAATGCGTCAAACAGGGTTGTAAAGCTCGTTCAACAAAAAAAATCATTTTGATTGACAAGGGAAGATCTGTTTGAATCTATTTTAATGCACACAAAAGATTCTGGGAAGAATGATTGTGTTAACGAGTATTTTTAAACACCAACAGCATGCAAAAATGAAATTAGATACCTCCTTCAGCCTTATGTAAAAGCCGACCTTTTTGTACAAATGTCGAATAGGACAAGAGTATAACGGAAACTTGTGCATGAAATCGATACAGAAAATCTATTACTCTTCCATCAATTAATATTAATAGAAACATGGTAATCATTCTTACACTACATGACAACCAATTAGTATACGATTGTATTTCCATTATTTTTTACAATTTTATTTTGTTTCGTCTAACTTTCTTCTAAATGGAAAACAAACATGTACCGAGACGATCTTCATGCCATGCGCTACCAATCATCGTCAAAGCAGTAACCCAATTTCGCACCTAACATCACCATCTTCCACCGAAACGGGAACGCCAAACGATTTTCAGATGCTAAAAATCAATCACTTGAGTCGAAACCAACACCACCAGGCGAAGGTCGATGAATCTCGAAATCAGCCATCAATCACCGCATTGCGGCACCGTTATCAGGCAGTGTGATCATAAATATTGAAAAGCTACAAAGAAAAGTGAAGATTCTCCTCGGTGCGTTGTTCGTATTTTGCACCTCGCATAAACGGGTGCGAACTTTAATGTAGAGGTATGGAAAATGTAGTCGTTCAGCTTTAAAGACGACCCTCGACGAGGAGCAGTAACGACGCCGCGAAAGCACAAAGTTGAGTGTGATTGATCCTTCCCGTTGCTTTATCAACAATATTGCACCCATCCCGAGGATGGTCGACGCCGACGCTGCCACGTCGCTACACTATACCCGCTGTAATTGCTTCCTGTTCGATTCCCGAGCGGAATATCTAATGCCACCACGAAAGGCGCCCAGACCATCCCAACCCACCGATAAGGGGTTTGGCAGAGAAAAGCGGATGTTTCTTGTAACCGAACTTGGCAACTCACGCAATGTATGTCACGATTTGACACCTCACGCCCTGCCGAAGGAAACGACCGGGACCGGAAATTGAAAAAGAACTAGAACCTTTCCAAAGCCAACTCAAGACAACGGGAGAGCCTTTCACTTCGAGCCACCCACTCGGGAAACTACCGTTCTTGGCTGACTTGGAAGACTACAAAGCCCGCCAAAGCAGCCAATATGCGGTATCGCTTGTGGAGTGCCGTAAGAGCTCCAGTGGGATTGAAGATTAAAGAGAAAAGTTGTCCGTTCGGCATCCTGCTCCATTCGCGTGGGAAAGAAAAACCACAAGAAGCAGCCATGATTTGGCTGCTGAACAAGTTACGCAAATATTTGCACGTCTTTTCACCTCGAAGGTGGATTCAAGCTTTTTTTTTTCATGATGACTTTAAACGTTCAGAGAAACAGTATTTGACAAATGAACAATACAATGGCATTAAGAAATGACCAGCAATACTTAATGGAAGGGTATCATTAAAGTGACCAAAAGTTGATGGAGGCCTATTTTTAATTTTAATTTCAATTTTTAAATTCATGCAACGCTGAAAGCATATATGGTAAATTCTGCTACTTCTGATGTACAGTGTAGACAGAAAATATTTTTCAGAGCATTTATTTTCCAAAGAACGGAACCCAATGGAGGCGCCTGGTACCCGGTAGGAAATTAAAAGCTATAGTAATGAAAATGAAACAAATGAATAAAATGGTGTAGCGAAGAAGTAAGAAACTAATCGAACATGCTCGTGACCAATCATTCATTAACTGATGGAAACATTTTTGCAGAATGAACACTTGAAGTTGATAATTATTTTACTAAATAATGCACTTCACCTCTACTGCTTTGCAACTGGAACAATGTCACAAATAACTTACGTTCAAAACGGCATCGTCGTCATCGTCTGTAGAGCACTCCTCAATCCAGCTGTTCTTCTCTGGAAAGTGTGTCCATCGTTTCAAACACCTCGCTGATTGTATTATATGAATTGTATTACTTACGTATGATAGTGTCTAGAAGGATGATATGGTTCACTTCTAGACACTGGCCCTTAGCACGGACTTCGATCGTATTTCTACGATCGAAGTCCGTGCTAAGGGCCACTATCGTTTCTCTTTTCAGAACACATAATACAATATTAGCGAGGGCAACAAAGACATTGAGAAATAGTCGGACGGAGTTGGAGAAGGGATATGTTTTACAGGAACAAAGAAAGGTAACTGACTATTTAAACCAACCATATAGCCAGAATTTTAAAATCATCAGATGTTGGAAACAGATACAAAAAATGATTAAAATCCAATTCCACGTGAAATGTTTCAATTAAAACCAAATTACCGATTGACACAGGAAAGTCATTAGCAAAATGGTAGGTTGTCCGGTTCCGTTATACGCAACTGAAAGTGCATTACAATACACGAGGGACCATCGATAGCTCTTAATTGTATCTCCCTCTCGCGTGAATCCTGGAAAAACCCTCCGGAATTACCAATAATAACAAGGAGAATAAAGCATGACTGTTATAGACGGCTCTTGAAAAGGAGTAGCGCCTGAAATGCATGGTAAAGCTCCATGTACCAAATAATATGAATAGATCTGCAACGTATTTTTCAAATCGCAATAAAATGTTTATTTAGTTTGTTAGCAAGATTTCTGCAAAGGAACTTGACTGAAAAGGTCAGTCGTGCTGATTTATTTCAGAAGTATTTTCGTTAAGCACGCGAATTCCTTGGCTTCAGCTAAACGACTCCGCAGAACTTAAGTCAGCACATTAAAAGACATTATTTACCATTGATGATTTCTCTTCATTTTATAACCATGTTTTGACTAGTTTTTGACAATTTTATTTTATATTTTCGCCCCTCACACGTCACATCACTTTTCACGAGTCATTGAAATAAACGTTTTAAACCTAATGCTACCTCTTCTCACACCGCCGCGCAACCACCAGCACACTGCAATAGTTTCCCATCTGCAAACCGGCGTCACAACGGAAAACATTCTGTACATTCCATATTCCCAAACACATCCAGTCGGTGAGGCGGCGTAGATGATTCCTTGATGAAAGCATATCCCAGGGACAACCATATCCGACACATCCAACGCTGCCACCACGCAAACGAGAAAAAAGGGGGTACAGTGTACGCCACGCCACCGTTGGTACGCGTACCGTCTTCCGGCTCCCATTCATCCGATCCGTCCGTCCATCCATCCATCCATCCATCATGTCGTTTATCGTTCCGGTTTACCTGTAAGAAATAGTGCGATCTAAACCTCAAGTTCACAAACCCAATCGATGGAGAGGGAGAGAGAGAAATGGACAACCACAAAAGCGCACCACGCTTCCATGGAATTGGTTGCGAAACGTGATCGTTAAGTGAGGAAAGAATGTAAATTCGTACTGTTGCTGTTATTCGCGCTGCTACCCGTGGTCGTGTTGCTGCTGGTGTTGCCCGTACCGGCACCGGAAGAACCGCCGCCAACGCCACTGCCGCCAGTCGCACTGTTGCCGCCACCGGTACCCCCGCTGCCACCACCGGCACCACTGCTGCCCGTGTTCGTACTGTTACCGTTCGCAACGAAAGGCGTGCCGAGACCGTACAGGTGACCAGAATATTTCGCATTATCGATATTATCCTCAAAGAACATCTAGCGCGTAAACGGTGGGTTGATGGGGCACAAGAAAGAAAGAGAAAAATCAGAATCAGAATGAACGCGATCAAGTAATTGGAAGGGCCCCGATAATCCCGACAGTGTTGTGACTTGTGTTGTTTTCATGAACATTCCATGCGTATCGTTCTTTGGTCAGTAGGTGGAATTAGGGTGAGGCAGGAAAAACACTGTTTGCATATGCTTCTTCGCTTTTCAGCTGATAATAATTCTATTCTACCGTTTTAAAATTCGAACAAATCTACGATGGAATAATTGCGCAGAACGTTGCTTTAAATAGGTACCAAAAAACGGCACAAGTGATGGGATCCCTCGAAATTCCGTGTTTCCACTACGGTTTTGTACTAATAGTATAGATATATCACATTTTTAAACAACCCTCTCTCCATTGGTAGAGGACCGGTTTTTCTAGTGGAAAAGACAGTTAAAGGAAAAGGAACTGCCAGTACGCGATGTCGTCACGGTGTGCAAATTCATAAGCCAGATAATGTAGGTAATGACATGGAGCAACAATGTGCTACTCCTCCGGTTTTCCATGTCGCTTCAGGCGAGTATCGATGTGGTTCAAGGCCTGAAGCAATGACCGCTCGATACGCTCGGCACAGTGACACTCGAAGCTGCCGATACCGCTACTGTTGCGGCTCTGATTCGGGCTGGCCAGTGAGTGCGTCTGCTGACCATCGAGAACCCGAGAGCAGTCTTCGATTGTACCAGTTGCATAACATCCCTTCGTATGTACCTCACGCATTTTGAAGAAAGCCATTCCCGTTAGCAGCGAGTCCGAGCCGGCCTGATGCTGCGGACCGACGCGTCTCAATTCCAGCTGGTCGGCGACCTCCTGCAGACCACCCTTTAGGTTTTTGCACGACTTCATTAGATACTTCACGTCATAGATGGTTGGGAAGTAGATTCGTAGCAGCTCGAAAAAGTCGCCCTCCTCCACCGGCAGGTTCTGATCGGTGAGCAGCTTCAACAGGTAGGCAAAGTCGTAGCCCGAGTGGAAGCTAAGCCACTTGATGTTATCCATCAGCACGATACCCGACGTGATCAGCAGCTCGGCAAAGTCCAACGGATCGATGCCGTCCTCCTCGTGCTTCTTGAACTGTATGCCCGAGTTGAGCAGCAAGTCGATCGAGTCCTGCGCGTACATGTCCTCGCTGAGGTTGAACTTGAAGTTGAACTGCCAGGTCGAAAAGCCGGCCGGTGTGCGCCCGTCATCGTCCATGAACGTCAGCCCGAGCTGGATAATGCGCAGCAGATCCACGTTGCACCGCAAACACTGGTACTGGTAGTCCGCCGGAGACCGGAAATCACCGACCGGACGGGCGACCACGCCCGGGAACTCTGTGTCCATCGCGACGTAATGATACTTCTGCACTACGTGCCGTATCGTGCGGAACTCTTCGTCAAGATTATGTCGCCATACATCCCGGATGCCACACTCTTCGTTGGTTTGTGGGTTCATGTTTCCTCCGCCACCACCACCTCCACCTCCGTGACCTCCTCCGCCACTAACTGCAGATGGCATTGCCTGTGCGGAATGGTACTGATTGTGAATCCGTAACAGAAAAGAGCCATAGATGGCGGTCTTCATTGGTTTAAGCTTACCTGAACCTCAGTTTGCGGCTGTACTGTGTGCTTCTTGTGTTCAGACGACTCTCTGTCCGAATTGCGATGGCGCAACCTGTCAACACCGGGTTTACAATTGATCTCTTTCTTCTCCTTTTCGACAGTTGGTTCCAATACAATGTGTTGCTTCCGTGGGTATGTTGTCGTTGAACCTAACGCAGCCTTTGTTGTTTCGTTTCGACCGATAGTACCGTCGTCGTTTCGTAAATTAGATGGTTCCTTCGCCCGACTCGGTGACGTACCTTCTACTATTCCTGATATTGAACTCTCCTGCACCGATAGTGTTTTCTCGGCTGCGATGAGCAAATCACTTTCCCCTTGATCCGTCTCTTCCCGTATTTCGCCAGCGTCTTCGGGCAGGTCAACCGTTTCGTCAGCCACGGTCTTACCTTCTCAACCGTAACTACAAGGCCGCGTTTCAAGTGGACACTTTTTCCTAGCGTAGCAGCAAGCTCCTGCACTCGGTGATGCAAGGAAGTTTTCCTACACCCGCAAACAACCAAATATCCCAGTGCAGTTTCTAGTCAGCTCGAGGGATTCGCTTTTCACTACACTATTGATCGGACAAATCGGGAAATGTATTGTTCACACCGACTTCTTATTCTTGCGCTGGATGCCAAGAGATGCGATCACTTCGACACTGGTGCAATCTTTTCCGATGGACATTGCAATGGCGTTGTGAAGAGATAGCGGGCAGCCATGTAAAGTGAAACAGAAAGAAAGTTTAACCAACCACTCCGCCAGTCGGTGACGCTCCTGATACCAACCGCGCGTTGTACAGCTTACGTCGCTTGTTCTTCACATCCCAACAACTTTGTGAATGTCAAAAAAGTGATTTTCAAGAACCAAACCGGGTGTCTCCTTCAATAACCCAGCCAAAGTAAATGAACATTGCAAGGTTACTGCCACTGAGCACTTTGACGTTTAGGCGTGCTGGCTTTGTTGAGCAGAAGTGTGTGAAAATTCAAATTCATCAAATCAACCCTTGTCGATAATTTTATTTCGCACTAATCTTTATCCAATTGATTGCTCATGGATTTGAAAGTCATCTATTGGGCTAACATTTTACCAGTATCTTTCAAGTATGACACCAAGGTGTCTATATGGGTAATATTCATACACTTTAACCTACTTTACCACCTATCCTTGATCGTCTACAATTTACAATGTCAATAAACTGTCAGTAATTTTTTTTCCGTTCCGATTTCATTTGTAAATAAACAAACTCACTGTGCACGGTATGGCGAACGAAATCGTTGTAGTGTTTGGAAATTGTCGATTTTGTTTGAGTGATCACGATCTCATTCCTTTACTGAAAGCCTTTACTAATGAGCTATCGATCCACGATGTAGTCTATTACACTGGAATTGAGGTATGTTACCCGGTCCTCTGCTGCAGTAATAATTGCATGATGTGTTGTTTTCTTTAGCTCACGGAAGACGAGCAACTATACGCTCCAATCTGCGACAAATGCTGCCAAGTTTTGGAAAAATTCGTTGCTTTACGTACCACTGCATTACAAAATGAAGCCACATTCAAGCTGCTCTTCACGTCACATATCGAGGGTTTTAAAGGCGATCCCATATCGATTGGAACAGATGAAACTCATTCGCAATTCGATGCCATTGAATCAAATTTGATCGAAGATGATATGAACAGTCGAGAATCGCATTCGAGAGCTCTAGATGAACCTTCGTTTTCGAATCACGTTGAAAGCGATGATACATATTCTAGTGAAGAAGGTTATAAAGAACAAGACAAATTTTCGGTTGAAATCAGCGAACAACCTGCTCCTAACAAATTAGACAAGCCCAGAGAGCTGTGCAATATATGTGGAAGACTGGTATTTTCTTACAAAAATCACAGTATTACGCATACTAAAGAAAAAAAATATTCGTGCCCCTATTGCCCGAAACAATTTTCAATGTCACATTATCGGAAGCGCCATGTACAAACATTTCATGAGAAGAAAATCTTCAAGTCCTGTGAAGTATGTGGTGCGGAATTTATTCATCGCAATACCTACAGCAGTCACATGGTAAATACCTTGCCGTAATCGTGGACGGTGGAAGAGATCTCTTTCACCGATCTTATGTTGATTAATTAGATTAAGTTGCAAATCAAATTAATTTCTTTTTTTCCTTGCAGATATCTAAACACGGTATTGGCAAAAAGTATGAGTGCCAGATTTGTTCGAAAACGTACTATCGGTCTTCTCACTACACTCAACATTACAGAAGCGTGCACGGTAACGAAGAGTTTCCATGTACAATTTGCAGCATGGTTTTTAAATCAAGGTAAGATTTATTCACTTGTTTTCTTTCCGACACTCGAAAATTATTAATGATAATCTGTTTCCTTTTTTCTGATTAGAGATAGCCTTCGAGATCATCAATCGGTACATTCAGACGAGAAACCTTATGCGTGCAATTTGTGTTCAAAACGTTTTAAAAAACGGGAAGCTAGAAAAAACCATGAACTAACTCACAGCGGAAAACGATTTTCGTGCAACCTATGTGAAAAGTCATATCGGTACAAATCCTTACTCTCTATGCATTACAGAAAATATCATGAAGGTGCACAATCCTTAGAAAATAACAAAGAACGATAACTTCTTCCTTCTTATGTGGCTCAACATCCTCAAGTGGGACAAGGCCTCTCTCCGTAGAGAGTTACTGTGACCGATAGACGGTGTTTTCTTGCGCTACTGCTGCGCCATGGGCACCGCTGTTGGAAAAAGCGAACTAATAAAATAATAATTATGAATTTGTCAATGATTTTTTATTTCTCAAAATTTTCAGTTTTGTCAAATCAATATTTGATTTCCTCCTAGCTTTTAAAGGCATACATTTCATCGCGCATAACCGTACCAAATACCATGTTGATTCCGTCCCACAATGTCAGGATATTTCGTCCCAATAACAATTATTCAATAGATAAAACCTAGGAAGCATTTTTAGCTATAAAAGCTTACTTTATTCGACAATTTCACTTGCCAAGCGTAAGTATACACGACCGTATAATCGCACCCTAAGCACAAACAATTCCATCGTTCAATCAGTGACATTTCTAGTGCCTTGTTAGTAAACAAATCATCCATTGTTGAAACGGCACACCATGGAGAACACGGTTTGTAAAATTTTGGATATCTGCCGGTTTTGCTTGGTCCACGATGATTTAATTCCTATCATACAAGCTACTACCTCAATGGTAACCATTCAAGACATAGAAAACTTCACTGGGATACAGGTGAGCTCAATTGTGTTCTTTCTTTCGTGAATATAAAGTAGTTCTGTTTTGCAGATCACCGATGAAGAGCAGCTATCTTTTGCCATTTGCAAAAACTGCTGCAAAGTGCTCGAAAACTCTGTTACTTTCCGAAATATTTGCCTCAATAATGATGTGGTATTTAAACAGCTGTTTGCTGTGGTAAAAGAAAGTATCAAGGAAGAGGAAAGTGCAGATTCAACACAAACAAAAGATGACTGCTCCAACATTGAAAGCGATGATCAAATTGGTGAAGATGGGCCATCATTTGATGCCACTTTTTCTAGTGCCAGTGACGCTGAATATCCACACCCAACTTCCGTATCATCGATCACTCCAAATGCTTCAAATCGTCCCAAAAAACCAAGAACGAAAGGACTTGCAAGGGCGAAAGCCAAGTGTAAGTCTGACGAAAAATCAAACACCTCTACGGAGCACAAAAATGAAAAAGAAAAAACAGTTTGTTATACATGTGGCAAACTTGTTACTAACTTACCCAACCACATGATAAATCATAACAAGGAAAGGAGATATAGCTGTCCGCATTGTCCGTTAAAAATGTCAAATGGAACGAATATGAAAAAGCATATAGAGGCTGTACATGAAAAGAAAATAGCTAAATCCTGTGAATTATGCGGTGAAGGATTCATTCACATGTCTACTTTCGTGCGTCACATGGTTCGTAGTAAAAACGGGAAGATAGAGCGAATCTTGTATGTACTAATAATTTAAGCCAAATTAACAACTAATAACCCTTTCAGACAATCAAACATGGCATCGGCGGAACGTATGAATGTAAGATTTGTTCGAAAACATTCAAACAAGTGGACAGATACAGACATCATATGAACAAATGGCATAAAACGGGAAAGGAACACAAATGCACGATATGCAACAAGGTTTTCAATGGGAGGTAAGGGCAATTTAAACTCACATGAATGTACAAAGCTGAAGATTGAACGAATGTCTATTACCTTTTAGCCAAAGGCTTAAAATACATCAAAGCGTGCATTCCAACGATCAACCTTATGCTTGCCGAATATGTCCAAAACGTTTCAAGAGCAGCGAAGCGAAAAGAACGCATGAAATAACCCACACTGGTATTCGATTTTCATGCACTCTATGCCAACGATCATATAAGTATAAAAATCTTCTTAACAGGCATTACCGATACGATCATGGAGCTGAAACATCTGTTGATGGCAATAATACGTAAAAATAAAATTAGTTCATTTCCGATCTACGCATTTTATGTCAACTACAGCTAACTTTGCATCTTAAATCTGTTGCACATTACTCATATACATTATGCGGTAGACAATTACAATAATTATCGGACTCTATCTTTTATCACAGATCTACGATGTATATAAAAAAACGATAAGCTTTGTATGGTAATGTAGAATAGTTATTTAAGCATATAATCTGTTGCATGCTGTTATCTTAATCATATTTTGGAGTTTAAGAAAAACATTACTTCCAATTTTCGAACGCAGTGGATTTCGAAGTGGGCGAACTATCTGCTTACTGCATAAATGGCCCACAATCTTAAAAAAAAGGATTAACTCTCCCGATTGGGAGACGCAGCGCAATAACCAATATTGGAAATTAATTAAATTTAAAGCTTTCAAATGTTCGCATTGAGCGCAAAATGCTCAGCTGTCAGTTTCGATCACCACTGACAGTTTGACATCAAAGACCGACATAAACAAACAACAGATTCAGTATTCCAATGGAAAATGGAGAACACAACGCGTGAGATTTCTAATATTTGTCGGTTCTGTTTGTCTGAGAACGATTTACTTCCTGTTTCTGATGTAGCTACTTCGCTATTGACTATCGAGGAGATCGAACTCTTCACCGGTATACAGGTGGGCTCTCTTCGTGCTAACAATCACTAGGATCCTATCGACTTGAACGTAGCGTTTTGTTTTGCAGATCACCGAGGAGGAACAGCGATCATTCGCCATGTGCGCAACCTGCTGCAAAGCAGTAAAAAACTCAGCTAGATTCCGAACAACTTGCCTGAAAAATGATCAAGAATTCCGAGTGCTCTTTTCGGTACTCGTCGAGAGTGTGTTACAAGTAAAAGATTATTCTTGTGGCGTTGCAAGTGTAGATGAAGTTGTAGAAGAAGGACCGATGATGGAAGAAACTATCTCAAATATGGAAGAACCTCATGAAACTAGCCTAATAACAGGACAGTTCGCTTGTGATGGTATTTCACAGTTTCCTTCAAGAAACCTTGCATCTACAAATACAAATCAAAAACCATACTTCTCACAATCGGATTATGATTCGGACTGGGAAATGAAACAGCTAAGACAAAAACAGCTTTGTCCTATTTGTGGCAAAATGGTAGTACAAGTAGGTCTTCACATTTCCAGCGTACATGAACGGGTAAAGAATCACAAGTGTCCTCACTGTCCATTGGCCATGGCATTGAAAGGTAATTTGGTGAGGCACATAAACGAGGTCCATGAGAAAAAAATTATAAAAACATGTGAACAATGCGGCAGAGGATTTTCCAATAAACACAGCTACATGTGTCACATGGTATGCGAAGACTAACTGAAAATTTCACGTTAAACAATTGAAAGTGATATGTTTTTTTCTATTTTACAGACTGCTCTTCATGGAACTGGCAAAAGATACCAGTGCCAGATATGTTCAAAAACGTTCAAACTACGGTCGACCTGTATGCAGCATATGAGAAGCTGGCATTTAAATCAAAAAGAGTTCGAATGCCCAACTTGTAGCAAGAAATTCAAGACAAGGTCAGTTCTTATCGTATCGTTAACATTAATTGGCTAATCTTGTACTTCCGTAGGCATATGTTTCACTTGGCGGAATAACTAATAGGAGTGTTTTTTTTTTTGCAGAGGACATCTGAACAAGCACCAAAGTGTGCATTCCGACGAATATTCTTTCGCTTGCACCATTTGTTCGAAACGTTTCAAGAGCCGAAAAGCAAAAGTAGATCATGAGATAGCGCACTCTGGTTTTCGATTTAAATGTGAACTTTGTACTAAGTCATATCGTTATAAATGTCTTCTAAACATACACTATAGAAAGGATCACGAAGGCATGATACCTTCAAAAATGAACAATGACACGAACAAACCCGAGTTAGAGTTAGTGTCATTTTCTAAAGATAATTAGTAAAGTAAGTTATAATATATAAATTATTATTTGAATTATACTGAGAACATGGAACAAATTAAAACCTGTAAGCTGATAATGTTTATAGTTTTATTATAAAAGAAAATAATTAAATTCCTGTAGGATGCATTTTTGAATTATGTTTTGGATAACCATATTTTTTATTGATTTTTTTATTCTAACCGATGCTGCCCACAACACGACCTACACGTTTTGTAACGACCGTGTATCTGCACGTTCAGATCAAACCATCTGACATTACCATCAGATCTAGCAAATTGTTTATAAACAATCTGCACAGTCTACCGATGGCGTCCAACACGCGTGAAATTTCCAATATTTGTAGGTTCTGTTTGAGCCAGGATGATTTACTTCCTATATCTAAAGCAACTGATTCAATCGCTACTCTTAATGATATAGAGCACATTACTGGTATCCAGGTAAGTTCGTTCTAAAGATAAAAACTCGAGGTTAATTGGTGACGTTGTTTTGTATTGCAGATCACATCTGACGAATTATTAGCTTATGCGATGTGCGAGAGTTGCCACAAAACCTTGGAAAATTCAGTCACATTTCGCATTAACTGTTTGAATAATGATTTACTATTCAAAGAGCTGTTCTCGGTGCTTATCGAGAGCGTGAAAGACGATACTTTTATCGAATCTACGAAAACAAAGTTGGTTTGTTCAATTATTGAAATTCGCCAACAGGCTGATACAGACGCTGCACAAATCGATATTGAATCGATTCCGAGTGATCTTGAAGACACAGACCAAACGAGTTCAGGATCAAATCTTCAAAAACAAAATATAATTGAAGATTTTGAATCGAATACAAGTGATCTTGGAGACACGGATGAAACGAATGCAGAAGTTAAAGATGGGCAAACCAGAAGAAAATCAGGGATAGAAAACAAACCTTATAAACAACAATCTCATGCAACAAAAACGCACTTAATACAAACATATTCTAAGAAGAAAAAACTATGCCCTATTTGTGGAAAATTAATTACCAATATGCTCCCGCACATTGCTCGGCATGCGAAGGAAAAGAAATATGCTTGCCCTCATTGCAACGTGAAAATGGCTCTTAGAGAGAATATGAAAAGGCACATAGATGCCGTGCACCTTAAAAGAATTATTAGATTTTGTGAAGAATGCCGTGAAGGATTTACACACCAAAAATTGTTCGCACGACACATGGTAAGCTTTGGGGATGTTTAGCTTTGCATTCAGTTATTAATTCATAGAAATTGTTTAATTTTCAAGATGTTAGTACACGGAATTGGTAAAACTTATGATTGCACCATATGCTCTACGACATATAGACTGGAACATCAATACAGAAATCATGTGAACAAATGCCACAAGCCTCCCAAAGAATTTTTGTGCATAAAATGTAACATGATATTCAATAACAGGTAAGTGAAACTTTCGTTTTCTTATTAAACAGTCTAGAATAGTATGAGATTTTTTTCTAGAAGAAACTACGTCGTCCATCAACGCGTACATTCTGATCATCAACCTTACGCCTGTAGTAAATGTACGAAGCGTTTTAAAAGTTCGTATGCGAGAAGAACGCACGAGTTAACCCACACAGGAATTCGATTTTCATGTGAGCTATGTGATAAATCGTATCGGTACAAAAGTCTTCTTTCCATGCACTATAAAAAGGATCACAACGGAGCAAAATCTTCAGAAATTTACGATGAAGGTAAAAACGTATAAAGGTCTATTGTTCTTTTTCTATAAAAAATCAAATTCCATTATACATCAATCAAATTTGAAAAATCACGAGCAGAACATAAAAAGCCATACAGTCGATGAATGTTAATTTCAAACAAGAACGTGCGCTTACAACAACAACATTTGAACGTGTATCACCACCTTAAGCTTGTTTGGTTAAAAAGTCATTGAGAAATTCCGGCTGAAAGCTGACTCAGCTGTTGGTAAACAAGTCCAATTCACAACAATGCCGAATACAACACGCAACATTTCCAGTATTTGCCGATTTTGTTTGGGCAAACACGGTTTGACTCCGGTTTCAAGAGCAACAACTCCCCGACTTACTATCGAAGATATAGAACTGTTTACTGGCGTACAGGTAAGCTTTTTTTCTACGTGAAACTGTTTTGACTTAGCGAATCTACGATATTGGTTTTGTTTTGCAGATCAATAATATGAACCTACCATTGTTCGTTATGTGCGAGAGCTGTTGTAAAACGTTGGAGAACTTAATTACGTTCCGCAACAGATGTTTAACCCAAGATATTTTGTTCAGAGAGTTGTTTTCAATGTTTGAGAACATTGTGAAAGATGATGTTCCAAAACATACGGTACAAGCACAAGATGAGTTACTGAGCATCGAAGATATTAGCCGAATGAAAACAGAAGAAACATGGATTGGCGACAATCAGTCAAGTGCAAATGATCAGAACCAGTCAAGTGTCGACCGAACGATCACTGGTTCACATAAAACGCACTCTAAACAGTTTTCGCAAGATGAAATAGAAAAGAAAACAACGATCGAAGACTGTACAACCGATCAAAACCATAGCGAATCAGAAACGATACAGAATGCAAAGCAGCAGCGTAGAAAGATACTTTGTGTAATATGTGGCAAATTAGTAAGCAATATCTACCTGCATGATAATGAGCAGCACTCTAAAGAAAAGATCTATGACTGTCCACAATGTCCAATGAAAATGACGAATAGAACGAACATGAGAAGGCACATAGCGACGGTACATGAAAGGAAAATAACTAAAACGTGTGACCTATGTGGTTGTGGGTTTATACACTTGTCGACCTTTTTTTCTCACATGGTAAGCAAAACAGTTAATATTTAAAAACATCTTCTGACTGTTTTCTTTTCTTTTAAAGATGTCAGAACATGGTATTGGCAAAACATACGAATGCAAGTTATGTGAAAAAACGTTCAAGCAGCCCACCGCTTTCAACAAGCATGTCAATAGGTGGCACAAGCCAGCAGTAGAGTACACGTGCAAAATTTGCAATATGGTATTTCACCAAAAGTATGATAAACCAACGATGTTAATTGCATACATGTGACAAGATTTTTTTCTTTTGTTTTACAGAAAAAGGCTCAACATTCATCAACGCGTGCATTCCAACGAGCAACCTTACCCATGCAATATGTGCTTAAAGCGTTTTAAAAGTTCTTATGCAAAAAGAACGCACGAATTGACGCACACTGGAGTTCGATTTTCATGCGAACTATGCGATAAATCCTATCGTTATAAAAGTCAATTGTCGATACACAGTAGAAAGCATCATGACGCTGCGTTACCCGTATCAGTGAACTGCTAATAATGTGTGTTTTGTATGAAATAGGTATAAATCGTCAGGATCTGGGATTAATATTGTACTTCTGGACTGTATCGAAAAGCACGCGATGACGAAACGCTGCAACGGTTTCCGATAAACAACACCTGCGATATTTAGCTACCCTTGGTTGTTTGACATATTGTTGTTGACATTGGTGATTTGTTGGTAAGCAATTGATACTTTCCAGCAACCCATGGCGGAATTAATGAGTGAAATTGCCAATATTTGTCGATTTTGTTTATCCCAACATGGGTTATTACCTATTTCGAAAGCTGCCGGTTCCCTTTTCACTATCAAAGATGTAGAACACTTTACTGGTATTCAGGTAAGTCCTTAAATGGGGCGAAAAGTGTTGAGAATTACAGCTTTGGTTTTGTTTTGCAGATTTCCGATTTGGATCAGCTATCGTACGTGATGTGTGAAGCTTGCTGCAAAATATTGGAAAACTCAGTTGCTTTCGGCAATGCCTGCATAAAAAATGATATAATATTCAAGGAGCTCTTTTCAATACTGGTCGATAGTGTGTCGAATGATGTGCCAGAATGTATCATGGATTTAAAAGATGAGCCCATATTAATTGAAAGCGACGATCAAATCGATGCAGAGAAATCAGTCGTTGATGATTTGTCATCAAGTGCGAATGATCACGAAGATACTGAACGAACAATGCAGCAGAACGTATCACATAATAACAGAACAAATTCGCAAGATCCAAGTCCAGCAAAGGTTGCAATGTGCAGTAGACAAAAAAGAAGAATAATGAGGAAACCCCGCACTAAAGTACTTTGTCCCATATGTGGTAAATTAGTTCCGAACATCGTTACTCATGATAATGAACGACATACGAAAAAAGTGTTTTATAACTGCCCACATTGCCCTTTAAAAATGATAAATCGCACGAATATGAAAAGACACATAGAAACAGTGCATGAAAAGAAGATCATTAAAATCTGCGAAACATGTGGGGAAGGATTCGTTCACTTTAACACGTACAAATCTCATATCGTATGTACAAAATCACCAACAAAATTTATTTAAATATTTAAATCGACTTTTTTCATCTTCCTAGATGGCAAAACATGGAATTGGTAAAACATATGAATGTAAGGTATGCATGAAAACATTCAACCAGTTTGCCACCCATAACAGGCATATGAATAAGTGGCACAAACCAGCAAAAGAGCACACATGCAAAGTTTGTAACATGATTTTTAAAACAAGGTAAGGTTCCTCTATGAGTACTGTTCAACCAGGAAATGATATTGATACTAACAGACTTTCTATTTAATTTATTATTCTATTCACTTTCTCTTGACAATTAAGTCGGTCTTTAAAGACCCATCAACGTGTGCATTCAGATGAGCAACCCTACGCATGCAGATCCTGTCCAAAGCGTTTTAAAAGTCCTTTTGCGAGATCAATTCACGAATTAACTCACACAGGAATTAAATTTTCCTGCGAATTCTGCCAACGATCCTATCGCTACAAAAGTCAACTATCCATGCACTACAGAAAAGATCATAACACTGAGCTATCCTCGGAACAAAACAATCATACTAAAAATGAGTGAAGTTATGCTGATTTGTTTGAAATAAAAATCATGAATCGTATACCTTCATCAGCTACAGAAAGTACAGTAAAATAAAAAACCTGGTTCATCCAAACTTTTCAACGTGAAATAAACATTTATGTAGATACTATAATTTTGTTTGTTTTTCACGACCGTCCAATTTTAATGCAATTTGAATACCTACATAAGTAAACATCGCCGAAACCAACGCTTGGGTCACAAAACGAAGAAACGCTTAAATCACAGCACTTTGTCGCACCTTCAGTATACTACTAGGCTCAGGTCATTTGACGTTTTGGAAAAAGTTGTTGGTAAACAATTATTCTTTCCGGCAACCATGGCGGAATCATTGGGTGATCTTGCCAACATATGCCGGTTTTGTTTGTCTCAAGATGGATTAATACCTATTTCGCAAGCCACCTCTTCTCTTTTCACCAATAAGGATATAGAACACTTTACTGGCATTCAGGTAAATTTTTTAAGCTGGACGAAATGCTTTGCGAAACTACAGTATTGGTTTTGTTTTGCAGATCGCCGATGTGGATCAACTATCGTTCGTGATGTGTGAAGGTTGCTCCAAAATGTTGGAAAACTCGGTTGCTTTCCGCAGTACCTGCATTAGTAATGATGTGATATTCAAACAGCTCTTTTCAATACTCGTCGGGAGTGTGGTAGACGAAGTAAAAGACGAGCGTTTACCAAACGGAAGTGAATGTCAATTCGACACAGAAAAAGCACTCGCCACTAACGGCTGCTCATCAATTACAGTGAATGAATCAGAAGACACTGACCGAATGATGTCAGCCTTCACGAGTAAAGGTTCTAAATCAATTTTGAAGAAGAAAATATCCTATGATAGCTGTACAACTTCTCAAAATCAAACTCAAACAACGATTTTAACATCCGACGAGAAAGATACCCAGTTCAATGGAAGAAGAAGAGGATTTAAAAAACACCTTTGTTCTATGTGTGGCAAGTTCGTATCCAACATTCCTAGCCACTATAATGAGCAACATACGAAAACAAAACTTTATGACTGTCCATATTGCCCGAAAAAAATGACTAGCTCAGGAAACATGAAACAACACATAACGTTGGTGCATGAAAAGAAAATAACTAAAACTTGCGAACAGTGCGGTATGGCGTTTGTTCATAGAACTACATTTTTGACTCATATGGTGAGTAAGAAATTTAAACCAAATTAATTTAGCCCCTTCACAGTCTTGCCATTTCGAAAAAAATGTTAATGTTTTTGACAGATTTTCTGAGATTTATATTGTGATCGATATAGAGGTTCATTTGGTATAGTTGCTCTAATTAGTATGAAATAAGTTAATAAAACTGTACAAACATGTAAGAACTCTACGTGCTCTACGAATCAACGCCGCACAACGAAAGTAGAAACAAAACGGGTGACCAAACAGCCCCCGTCAGTCTTGGAGAAAACTGTGAGGAGGGAAAGCTGTACTAATGTATTTCTTTCTTTTACAGATGGCAGAACATGGTATCGGTAACACATACGAATGCAAGGAATGCTCAAAGACATTCCAGCAGAGAGTTAGTTATAGGAGACATATCAACAGATGGCACAAAGCTCAAAAAAGTTATACATGCACAATTTGCAACATGACTTTCAACCTTCAGTACGTTCAGTTTTAAACTATGGCAACCCGCGCAGTATTAATTATTCCTTCTATGTTTTCAGATTTAAACTTAACCGTCACCAACGGGTTCATACTGATGAGCAACCTTACCCATGCAGGATTTGTTCGAAACGATTTAAATTTTCTAAATAAAGAAAAACGCACGAAATAACGCACACAGGATTTCGATTTTCGTGCGAACTATGTGAAAGATCGTATAGATACAAAAGCGTTCTATCCATGCACTACAGAAAAGATCATAACGGTGCGATTCCGTCAGTTGAGAGCAATGTGTGAAATTGTTCAAGTAACGGCACAATTAATATTCTAATGACCCCGACATTGCAAGCTCAACTGATTATTTGTTACAATAGTAATGAATCCTGTATTTTCTTTAAATCAATCGTACTGCTGATAATCACTGAATTGGGCTTCAGTATATTATAATGTACAGATATAGGTTAAATTAGATGGTTAAAATTTTTGAATAGACGCTCGATAAAGAAACGCTTAAATCGCAGCACTTGGTTGAGTAATGCACCTGTAACCTTCAAGTATCCTTGATCGTTTGACAACCAAAGAGATATGTTGGTAAACAATCGATACTTTCCAGCAACCATGGCGGAGTCAACGAGGGAAGTTTCCAATATTTGCCGGTTTTGTTTGTCTCAACATGGATTAATACCTATTTCGAAAGCTACCGCTTCCCTTTTCACTATCAAAGATGTAGAACACTTTACTGGTATTCAGGTAAGTTGTATTTATTTCAGGAAATTCTTGGACAAACTAAAGCATAGGTTTTGTTTCACAGATCTCCGATGAGGATCAGCTATTGTTCTCAATGTGTGAAAATTGCTCTATATCGTTGGAAAACTCGGTTGCTTTCCGCAGTACCTGCATTAATAATGATGTGATATTCAAACAGCTCTCTTCTACACTTGTCCAAAGTGTGCTAGACGAAGGGAAAGATGCAACCGTCCCAAATGGTATTGAAGATCAAATTGAAATAGAAGCATCCCTTATTGATGAATGGCCATCAAGTACGAATGAATCCGAAGATTCGGACGGAATGACGTCTTGTCCAACAATTGAAAAGAATGCTCAGTATTCGAATGGAACATTGAAAAAGCAAGTATCTAGCGACAACGGCACCGAGTCGCAAGAGCTAAATCCAACAAAGCTTTCAGCTTTTGGTGAGAAAGATAAATTGCTGAAGAGCAAACAAGGAAAAAGAAAAGTACATGAAAAGAATCTCTGTACTTTTTGTGGGAAATTCGTGACCAACATCTTCAGTCATTATCGAGAACAACATACTAAAGAAAACGTTTATGATTGTCCATATTGTCCGATAAAAATGACAAGCTCAGGAAACATGAAAAAGCACATAGCGTTAGTGCATGAAAAGAAAATAACTAAAACTTGTGAAGTATGTGGACAGGGGTTTGTTCATAGAGCAACATACTTGTCTCACATGGTACGTAAGAAATTTACACCAGCTTTTACGAATTAAAGCTATTGTATTTCATTTTGCTTTCACAGATGGCAGAACATCGCATTGGTAAAACTTACGAATGTAAGGAATGCTCGAAAACGTTCCAACAGGTAGTTTGTTATAGGAGACATATGAACAGATGGCATAAACCTTTAAAAAACTATACATGTAAGATTTGCAACATGACTTTCAACCTAAAGTAAGTACTTCATTCAAACACCAGTATACGTACAGCGTAAATAATACCTTTCTTTGTTGCAGAGTAATACTCAATGGCCACCAACGCGTGCATTCCAACGAGCAACCCTACGTATGCAGAACCTGCCCGAAGCGTTTTAAAAGTACTAGTGCGAGAAGGGCACACGAATTAACCCACACTGGAATCCGGTTTTCATGCGAACTATGCGATAAATCCTACAGGTATAAAGGTCTTCTTAATATGCACTATAAGAAGGATCACAATGGTGCGATTCCTTCAGAAAGCAACAATCATGGTGAAGATATGTAAAGTTGTTCTGTTTCGACTGGAATAAAGCTCATCATACGTCGGGATTCAAGAACACCGTAACAGCACGAAATCCTCATTTACTAACGCAGTAGATCGTAAATTGTCAAGGGGCGGAATCGTGAATCTTATATTTTCAGCGTGTTACGAACCTTTATTAGGAGACATATCAACAACCATTATGGGTTATTTTATGCAGAATAAAATTGAAAAACTATCGAAGCGTCCATTCCGACTCACATCTTTACGCATGCAAAGATTGTCAAAAACGTTCAAATAGTGCCAGTTTTCGAACAACACATGTGAGAATTATGTGAAAGGTTGTATAGTTGCAAAAGCATACTAACCAAGCTCTACAGAAAAGATCATAACTCTGCGAGACCTTCTAAATTAAACAATATTGATAGAGAACATGATCGACAAAGTAACGGAAATTAAAAAAAAAAACTTCGTTTCACAATTTACTGATTCTTTGAATTTCGGAATATCCAATTCTCAGTATTCTCTTCTCTATTCTATCCGAAAATTGCAACTTAACGTAATGAGTTTTTTTTTCAGTACTATCGAAGGGTGTTTTTCTTTACAACACTGAAATCAATAGCGTTTTTATTTATTCTTCGAAAAAATATCGTGTGTGACCTCGCCGTTTTTCAAATCGATGAAAATCATCGAAGAGAACAACGGAAAAACGCTTCGCAACACTGGCCACACGACCTCAACGAACCTTCAATTTTCAACTACCCTTTGGTCGTTTGATATTTCAGGAGATATGTTGGTAAACAATAATACTTTCTACCCACCATGGCGGAATCAGTGCATGAAATTTCCTATATTTGCCGGTTTTGTTTGTCTCAACATGGATTAATACCTATTTCGAAAGCTACCGCTTCCCTTTTCACTATCGAAGATATAGAACACTTTACTGGCGTTCAGGTAAGCTGCATCTGCTTCAGAAAGTGCTTGGACAAACTACACAATTGTTTTGTTTTGTAGATCTCCGATGAGGAACAGCTATCGTTCGCAATGTGTGAAAGTTGTTGCAAAACATTGGAAAACTCGACCTCCTTTCGCAACACATGTATCAATAATGATGTAATATTCAAGCAGCTCTTTTCTATACTCGCCGAAGCAAAAGATGGACCGTTGCACAAGGGAAGTGAAAATCACATTAATATAGAAGTTATTGATGAATGTGTCCCATCAAGTGGGAAAAAATGCGAAGACACTGACCAAATGATGGTAGGCTCAACAATTCAAAAATATTCTCAACATTCAAAAACTAATTTAAAAAATTTGGATCAAAACATGAAATCATACGATGGGAACGTTAGCAAGTTGAATACGAAAGAGACGGGTTCCAGAAAAAAACATCTGTGTTCTATTTGTGGCAAGTTTGTATCCCACATTACTTACCATTACAATGAGCAACATACGAAAACAAAACTTTACGACTGTTCATTTTGCCCGATAAAAATGACTAGCTCATGGAACATGAAAAAGCACATAAAGTTAGTGCATGAAAAGAAAATAACTAAAACTTGCGAACTATGCGGAAGTGGGTTTGTTCATCAAAATACCTTCAAGGCTCACATGGTATGTACGAATTATATGTAGCTTTTATTGAATAAGTACTACTAATATGTTTTGTTTTCCTTTCCCAGATGGCAAAACATAATATCGGTAAAACATACGAATGCAAAGAATGCTCAAGGACATTCCAACATAAAGACTCCTATAGAAAACACATCATTACAAGGCACTCAATTCAAAAAAAATATACATGCACAATTTGCAACATTGCTTTCAATCTACTGTACGTTCAGTTAAAACTTTAGCAACCCGCATGATATAAATTGTTTCTTTTATTTTTTCAGAAGCAAACTTAAAGTTCACCAACGGGTGCATTCTGACGAGCAACCTTACGCATGCAAAACCTGTCCAAAACGTTTTAAAAGTCAGTATGCGAGGAAAACACACGAATTAACGCACACAGGAATTCGATTTTCCTGCAATCTCTGCAAACAATCCTATCGGTATAAATCTCTACTATCCATGCACTACAGAAAAGATCATAATGGTGCGATAGCTTTAGAACAAAATAATCTTAGCCAAAATGTGTAAACTTTGATAATGTGTATAGAATAAAGTTCACAAACGTAGATCTTCAACCAATCCCCAATCAACAACTTTATAATAATGACCATTGTCAAATGATTAGCTTCCTCAGATTTTGGTACAACTTCACACGCTTTTTAAAAGTTTAATCAGATCAGTGGAATATCTCTATTTTCCACTCCAGCGAACGTGTAGTCATGCCTCAAGCTAAAATTTTCAAAGATAGTACTAAAGATGAGTTGGAGAGAAAGGAAAATGAAGCAAAAAAAAATGATGGGACATTCGGAGCGGTGATCCGACTGTTGCAGAAGCACCTATAGGTGATGCTGAATCTGAACATTTAGCAGAAAACCGAGGCAGGAAACACGCGGTTTCAGCAGCAAGCCTCTCAAAGGACTGCAATACATTTACAAATAAAACCCGGAAGGGCGGAAAATCTCGTGAACTTTGTCCTACTTGTGGCAAAATGGTAACAGTACTCTCTAGGCATTTTTATAACGCTCACGGTGTAAGGACAAAGAAACACGCTTGTCCACATTGCCAAATAAAAATGACTAAGCGGACAAATATGAAGCGGCATATACGGACAATTCACGAAAAGAAGGCTATTAAAAATTGTGGACATTGTGGTAGCGGCTTTATCCACATGAATGCCTTCTTATCACACATGGTTCGTTTCTGCCTAATGCAACATCTGACACCATCCTAAAAGTGACAAAAATGCATTCCAAAGACCATCATTATCCCTGTAGAACATGTTCAAAGCTTTTTAAATGTTCTTTCGGCAGAAGAACGCATGAGTTAACTCACGCAGGGGTTCGATTTGCATGCACACTGTGTGATAGATCCTATAAGTATAAAGCTTTGCAAAACAGGCATCATAAATTTGATCACAATGGCGCATTGCCTGTAGACCAATCTTACGATTTTGTAAATGAATGTTAAATGAGTTTAATTTCAAAAAAGGAATCTGGAACAGCATGTTTCACAGATATATGCTTTAAATGAAGACAGAAGTTAAAAATGTCGACATGGTAACTTTTCCCGTAATTCTTTACTACAATAAACGGATTTTTAAAATCGGTTCCTATATGCTGTCAGTTTGTTTTACTGTTTGCTTTGTTTTTAATTATTCTTCTTACCGTATGCTGGCAGTATTTGACATTCAAGCAACGCTACATTTTTGTATTTTGTATTCTATCGAAAACAACACCATTCTAACATGACTGCCGTTTCAATAGAAATTTTAAAAATTTGTAGGTTTTGTTTGTGCCAAGATGTGAATTTATTGGTTTCTTTAGGAAATCTGATCGATACGAAATTCACCATGGAAGATATAGAACACTGTACTGGTATTCGGGTAGGCTAGAAGCACCTAAATTTTAACACACGGTCGCAATTACTGTTGCTTGCTTTTTTTTACAGATCCCCGAGGAGGAAACATGCATTTATGCGATTTGTGAAACTTGTTCCCACAGTTTAGCAACATCAGTGTCCTTCCGCTGCTTGTGCTTGCAGAGTAATACTGTTTTCAACCAGTTCTTGTCTGAATGCATCGATAGGCTTAACGTCGAGGAATCCAATTCTACAGACGACAATAACCACACAAAAGTTACAACGCTGGAGATAGAAATTCTTCTACCAGATGACCAAGTCATCAACAACACCGTAGAGTTTCTCTCAAATGACGAGAGTGATTTTGATAAACAATCATTTGCCGGCGTCGACGAGTCGAGTTTGGTTGAACCAAACATTGAAGCAATCGATGAACTTTTATCACCATCAAAAGCTTCCGAAACCGGCGACTGTACGGAATCAGTTCGGAGAAGCACACGAAAGCAGCTAAGAAAACCTCCCAAGGAGAAGCAATCGAGTAACTTGTTGGGCAAAAGCAAAATGCTGTGTGGAGTTTGTGGAGCCATGGTTCACGATTTGAAAAATCACATTCGGATTCATAGCAAAGATAAGCTACTCTCTTGCCCACATTGCCCAAAGAAAATGGCTGATCGCGCTAATCTCTACAGGCACGTTCAAGCGGTACATGCGAAGAGGGTTATCAAATCCTGTGAGCTATGTGACAAAGGATTTTCCTCGAAAAATTCGTACAGATCGCACATGGTACGAACAGCTTAAAAGAGAGGGAAAATTGGTAGAAAAATTCACAATTCCATTTCTAACTCATTTCAGCGATCACAGCACGGAATCGGTACAACTTATGAATGTAAAATATGTCTCAAAACATTCAATCATCCCTCAAACTATAAGGATCACTTCAACCGGCTTCACCATGTTAAGCTGGACTACAAGTGCAGATTTTGCGGAAAGTTATTCAAAGATAGGTACGTCTAATCTCATTTCATTTCCGTGGTAAATTTAGTTTTTTAACTTAAACAACGTTTTGTTTTTGATCCTATTTTAGAAGTGGTCTTAGAACACATCGCAAAGTACATTCTTCATCGAAACCCTTTGGTTGTAACGAATGTTCGAAGCGATTCAAAAGTCCTTATTCCCGAAATACTCACCAGCTGACACACAGTGGTATTCGATACTCTTGCACGTTGTGCACCAAATCGTACAAGTACAAAACTTTGCTAGGAAATCATTTTAAAAAACAACATTCGAACTCGGAACCGACGCCAGTAGGAACCGGAACAGTAGAAACTAAGCAAACAACGGTTTGAAATTGAAAATTTGTTGGTGATAGATTGCATTAGGAGGAGAATTGAATTTAGATCTTTTTTTTTTAGTCATAAACACGTATCAGTATCAGAAAGGGATATTTTTTTATCGAACGCAAACACAGATACGTTCAAAGATAAGCCACAGTACCAAATAACCGTTATCGAAATGGAAAGCTAGCGTCTATCTATCAAACGATTTGATGTGCCTTGTTAGTGGTTAGTGCTAGTTCAGCTAATGGTGCGATCGCATCATCGATCTGGAGGCCTCCATTTAAGTTTCCGTGGTTTAAATCCTCCTGTGAACCGCATACCATCCGGGCACCACAATGGGGCAGCGTGTTTCACGAACGGACTTTGAGTGGGTGTACGATGATCAACCGCACACGCGTCGCCGGCAGGAGATGGTGAAAAAGTATCCGCAGATAAAAAAGCTATTCGGGCCAGATCCCCAGTTTAAGTACGTGGTATCCGCGATGGTGCTGACGCAAATCTTCATGCTGTATGTGATGCAAAACCAGTCCTGGCCAATGATCGTCCTGGTGGCTTACTGTTTCGGTGGCGTTATCAATCATTCGCTGATGCTTGCGAACCACGAAATTTCACACAACATGGCTTTCGGATATGCGCGTCCCTTAGCCAACCGATACTTTGGAATGTGGTGCAATCTTCCCATCGGTGTACCAATGTCGGTTTCATTTAAAAAGTACCACAACCTGCACCACCGCCACCTGGCCGATGACGATCTTGATCCGGACGTACCGACCCTACTGGAGGCCAAACTCTTCTGCACCACGTTCGGCAAGTTTATCTGGGTGTGTCTGCAGCCCTTTTTCTACGGATTGCGCCCACTCTTCGTGAATCCACTGCCTGTGACGAAGCTGGAACTCATCAATACCGCCGTTCAGCTTACGTTCAATACGTTAGTTGTGCTTGTTTTCGGATGGCGAATGATGGCGTACCTGCTCATCGGTTCCGTGCTGGCCATGGGATTGCATCCCGTTGCCGGTCATTTTATCGCTGAGCATTACATGTTTGCGAAAGGATTTGAAACGTATTCCTACTATGGACCGCTCAACTGGATCACATTCAACGTTGGATATCATAACGAGCATCATGACTTTCCCGCCATCCCTGGCAGCCGGTTGCCCGAATTGAAGAAAATTGCCCCCGAATATTACGAAACCATGCCGCAGCACACTTCCTGGACGCGGGTACTGTATGACTTCATCACCGATCCTGCAGTGGGACCATATGCTAGAATTAAACGGAAGAGTCTCGATAAACCGAAAGCGAAACCGATGGAAACGGTCAACCTGGTGCATGATTCATGGAAGCAAGAACAGGATCAAAAGAAAAGATAGGCTAGTACAATCGAAAGGCAACTCATGTGAATGCACGTAACAACTTTACCGTTTTGTAATAAATAATTCACACCTGATAAGGAAAAAAAACGTCCCAATAGATAACAAATGTTCGGACGACATTCATACCTAGGCTGAGTGATTATTGAACCCCACGTTATCTACGACTATGATAAAGATGTGGGGTTGAATTGTTCGGATAGATTAGGCAGCGGGTCCATTTCCCCTTGGTGGCCTTCATATAGTCATGGCGAATTTGACCGTTTTGGAATTTCATTCATTCGCGCACTCCTTCTTTACATGTTTTCTGTACAGGTTTATATGAAATATTGTTAAATTGACTATCTACAATGGTCACGGAATAAATCAATGAAATTAAATTTAATATTTGAGTAGAAAACAAATTTATATCTCTCTGTAGGTGCCGTAGAAGCGGAATACCTGGACATTCATTTTTTCCAACTAGCGGTTTCTACGTTTTTGTAACGATTTTATTGTTTGAAAGTTATGAACCAAGTAGTAAAGTTATTTCGAACCATGCATATTCTAGTGTGTTCGCCAATAACCTCCCCAGCCTGCGTTGGCCACTTCCTTCTTGAGGATACGGTGCCGAGAGGCCACCAAAGATAACCTGATAGCAATCGTACAGGTATCTAGGGCTAATGCTAATTTGTTTGACCATTTGAATTCCCAGATTGAGATAGTTGGACGTGATGGGTAAGACATCTTGGTTGCCCAACGGTATATTAACAACGGTCTGAAATTAATAATACTCTAGATTTATTATAGAGTTTAAAAGAAAACTTTTTCCGTCGGTGTACGGAAGGATTCATCCGTTGGAGCGTGTTCTCCATGATCCTGCAACGCACTAACTGCTGTTAGCAATCTTCAAAGTACGGTATCGCGGGTAAATTGAACATCTAATTCACCTACGATGATAATACTCGTGCTATTACACGTAACATATTGATTTAATTGAACAGATTTAACTTCGTTATACGTTCCTCACTATCGAAAGCATCGCATCAACCGGCATACCGAAAACATGAAAATTATTCGTTAGCTATTGTCAAAAATTTTCTAAATTTTTCCAATGACATCACCCAACAGGTATGTTGTACGCACCTTGAACATACCGACATACTTGTTTTGTTTCTCGCAGTCGCCGGCACGCAATTCGGTAAATTGGATTACATCGTGTGAAAATTGAATTAGAGTAAATCACCACACCAGTGTGATTTTGCAACCAGCAGTTGAACTTATTTTGCCATTTACCTCAACGGAAACTAGTCGCAAAGATGGATTGCTGGCTACCATTAGAGTCCAACCCAGATGTAAGTACAATGTTCTGGATAGCTAATAGAAGCGAACATTTTGTAGAATGTATATTTTCTTAGGTATTGTCTAAGTACATGACTGAGCTAGGCGTTTCTCCGCTTTGGAGCATCGTAGATATATATGGAATGGACGACGAGCTGCTAGAAATGGTGCCTAAGCCACTGAAATCGCTGATTTTTTTGTTCCCTTGTTCGAAGGCGGTAAGATAACGATGAATGTTTGTTTTTTTACAAGAACCTGTAAAATTGTTTCTATTACTGCAGCATGAGGAGAGGCGTGCAAAGGAAGATGAAGAACTGAAGAGTAAAAATATCGTACATCCTGAGAAGCTTTTCTTCACCCGTCAGTACATTCACAACGCGTGCGGAACCATTGCCCTGATCCACGCCATACTGAACAACCCAGACATCGAGGTTCAAGATGGCAGTGTGCTTAAGAAGTACTATGACGACGCCAAAAATCTTACCCCCGAAGAGCGCGGCGAGCTCCTGAACAAAAGTAAGGAATTTATGGAAAAGCACGAATCGAACGCACAGGAGGGGCAAACCGCAACGCCCGATATCAACGACGCGGTTTATCATCATTTCGTCGCTTTTGTGCATGTTGATGGAAAGTTGTACGAGCTAGATGGAAGGAAGAATTTCCCGGTTGAACATGGTAATACGTCGCCGGATACGCTACTGAAAGACGCAGTGCAAGTTTGCAAGAAATTCATCGAGGTTGATCCCACCGAAGTACGCTTTACTCTGCTAGGACTCGCCCCAACTCAGTAAAACGGCTAAAACATGTCATCGTTCATATAAAGAAAGAATGCTCTCAAGACGTCGCTGCTTTTTAAGCTTTACACAATTCATTCATGGAATCTTATAAAAATCCACCTTTCCATTGGAAATAAATCGCGCTGATAAAGCTTTATATGTATGAAATGCAAAATATTTATTACCTTTATGTCTTTCTCTCGAAAATTCCGTAGAAGCTAGAACATTTATTATGTTACAACAAGCAACATGGATTTGTTACGATTTAGTGGTTCGAGTTTTTAAAATTGGACCGTACAAAATAGTCCGCTATGGCCATCACCACCGAATTGGGATTACCACTGGGAGAATTTACCATAACCGACGCATCCGCAACGTACAAATTTTGTACGCCATGAACTTGCAGATTAGTTGAAGAAACAACCGACCCTTCACTGCTACTGCCCATTCGGCAAGTTCCCACCGGATGATAGATGGTATGGGTAACGGAACGGATGTAGCACTCCCAATAGTTATCGCTATCATAGCGGTAGTTCGTACAACCGGGAAATGGTTTTGGGTTAAATTCCAGCTGCATCTCACGTGCCGATTGCTGTCCGGTTAGTTGTTGCAATATACGAATACCTTTAAGTAAAACATCTACATCTTTCCGGGAGGTTAAGTATTTGGGATTAATAATCGGTGCATCCCACACGTCTGCACTTCTGAGGGTTATTTCTCCTATGCTTTCCGGGTGTAGCAAAATGGGTAAAACGGTAACCATCGGCTGGCCAGCTCTTAACAATGGCTCAAAATAATCTTTCCACACACTCACCCGAAGGTTGACTACTTTTCGCAAGTGAACACCTCCATCAGAACTAATGCCTGCCGGTAGTACCATAAATTGAAGATCACTGGTGTAGTTACTCCCAAGAGAAATGAAACCCACCGCTTCACAGCCACCGAAGGCAAGTGATGAGTGGTGTGGATTTTGTGAAAAATAGCGCCATAAGTTTTGCGGATCTACTAAGTTGAGTGGGGATAAGTTTAACGTTGACCCGGAAAGCAGCAACTCTGACCCTGTGCCTATGTGGTCCTGTAAGTTTTTCCCCACGAACGGGAGATCTACAACCGACTCAATTCCATGCGTTTCTAACTCCGATTTAGGGCCGATGCCACTGTGCAGTAGGATTTTAGCGGACCCCACGGTACCGGCCGTTAGAATGACTCCTTTGCTTGCATACAGGTCGATAGTTTGGCCAGCCTTCGAGGCACGCAGGCCCTTCGCAACGCCATCATGGACGATAACTTTCTCCACCAAACAGTTCGTCACAAGCTCATGACCGGGTCTGTGGAGTACCTCATAGCTGTGGCTAGTAGACCAACGTCTTCCGTTGTTCGTCGTTAGTAAGGGCTGGAAAAACTCATGCTCGCTTAAGCCGAGTTCCCGGGCGGATTTCATTAAAACTTCGCCAAGCTTGGTATGGAACCCTTCTCCTTCGACGGCATTTGCTTTGGACCAAGAAGTTTGTTCAAAGAATTGCATAAATCGTTCCAAATCATAGGGTTCATCGAACCAGGTAGCAAAGTCGTTCGGCCCAGCTCTATAGTGCACCATGTTATTGAGCATGTGTGTTCCACCAACAACTTTTCCTAAAATGAAAAACATGCCTTAGTCGATCGACGATAATGAATCGCGGTTTAACTTACCCATTGGCCAGTAACTTTTGTTTTCCTGCATCGCCCAACAGGAGTCGACCTGCGATTCCGTTTCATACTGCCAATCGTACTCCGATCCTTGGATAAGGGGCATAAACAGTGGAACATCCATGAACATGTTCCTCATAGAACCGGCCTCCAGGACCAGTACATTGGTTGAAGGAATGTGGGAGGCGATCATCGATCCGGCTGTTCCAGAACCAACGATGATATAATCGTACATCGATCGGCTTGGCAATACATGCCGGTTGCTAAAGCTGGACACATTGTACCACACGTTTAACAGACACGTTGCCACAAAAACGCCTACCGTGTAGAAGCAAACTATGAAATAATAATTAAATAATGCAGCATGCATCTTCTTATGTTAGTTTAAGCACCACATTGTGTTGTAGTATTGAAAAAACATTCCTATTTGTAATCCATTCGTTGTCAAAACTGTCATATCCGGCGCAGCTAAATTGAGTATTCATGGCAGCCCTGATGGTACGTTCGAAAAGATAGGATGAAAGATAACGGGCGAACGAGAACCGAGGACTGACCGAAATTGTATTAACTCCTAGTTTATGATATAAATTCAATCAACTACGAATAGTTAAACGACTTTAATAATAGAATTTTTATTTACTTTTTGAAGATGCAGCATGCGTCAGTACAAATGTGCTTAACCCTAATCCTCGTCATCGTCGTCGTCGTCGTCACTAGACTCATTGAGCCATTCCACAAATTTAGAGAATGCACTTTTAAGCGTTTCATCCTCGACTTCATCGTACCAGCGGATGATAACCTCCTCGCTTACCAGATCGCCCTCGTAAAGAAAGTGCACCAACTGTACGAGTTTTGCGCGAATGAATTCGTACGACTGGGACATCTCTTCGAACGCTTTCAAACAGTCGAGCATGGCGTCCTTGTCGCGGATGTAGTTCTTGAAGACGATGCCGAAGTATGCGAGCAGCTTGCGCAGCGTGCCGACCGTGTTCGTCGCCACACCCTCCTGAACGACCAGAATCTGCAAGATCGCTTTCACCACGTAGAAGTTCACTTCACCGAGCGACATGTTGTACGCATAGCGCGACGAGTTGATCTCCAATATTAGATACTCGGCATTGGTCTGCTCAGCTAGGCCGCGCTTGAGTGATTCCACCACCTCCGAAAGGAAGATGCTGGAGTCCTCTTGCACCGGGCTGGGCACACAACTGGCCGCTTCATCGTCCGACAGCTGGTAGATGGACGGGGAGTAAATCGAGCGCAACGGAGCAACCAAAACTGGTTGATTGAACAATTCTCGCACCTCTACGTCATCGTCCGAGTCATCGGATTCGTCTGGCTGTTCCTCTGGTACGGTGTACGCCCGCTGGGCCAGCTTCTGTGACGCTCCTCCCCACTCGTCGTCTGGTTTTTCCGCTTGCACCAGCACTTTCTTAACCGTCATTCCACCCGGTAGCTCTACATGCTCCCCGAGAACGGCTCCGTCACCGATATGACATCCGGGGCCCACCGAGGCCCCACTGGCGATGATGCAATGGTCGAGCACACAATTGTCACCAACGATAGCGCCGTCGAAAATGAAGCTGTTCCGAATACGACACTTGCGCCCAATCTTGCAGCCACGCCCGACCACGGACTGGCGAATGAAGGTGTCCTCCTCGATTTTACTGTTCTCGGCAACCGCCAGATCCCCGTCCAGCTCGCAAGACCGGCTCAAGAGCACGTTACGATGGCGATAGATGTTGTTGCGATAGTACTTATAGTACGGGCACACCTGGCTAATTGCCATGTCCGGCACAAGCGGATACACCCAGCGGTTCATGATGTCCAGTGAAACCATGTGGTACGTCTGCCAGTTGGAAACCCGCTGCGCGTACTCCTCCCGGCCAAGCTTGGCCACGTAGATGCGGCTGTTGAGAATTTCCTCGTTAATCAAAACTCCGTTCACGAAATCATCGCGCGTCAGAAAGTCAAAGTTGTCCGCGAACAGGGGCAATGCAGCATGGCTACAAATCGCGATCTGCGGATCGAGCAACCCATGGTACACGGTAACATTCCGGTTTGCCACGAACAGTTCCAGCGGAAGCTCGAAATTACGCTCCTTCTGTTGCTGCTGCTGCGTCAACCGCTGATGGTGAAGCAATCGGCGCGTCGAGGTGTCCATCACAATCATCACCTCGTTGCCGGTGCGCAACCGCTGCACGGTGTCTTTGTATACGACCGTCATCGCCGCACCTCGATCAATCTTCAGCAGGCGCTTGTGCTCCTCGAGCAACGCAGTCAGGTTAGCGTTGGTGACACTGTCCACGCCAAGTAGAATAAAATTACCCCGGATGATGTGGCGCGCTTCAAGATCGCGCAGGGCCTCGCCCAAACACCGACACGACTCCGAGCTGATGATCGTGATCGTCATGCCCATCGACCAGGTACACTTTTCCGCCTGTCGTTGTTGGATGAATCGTTTCACTTCATTGCTTTGGTTGCTACAAAATATGATCACCTCCTCCACGCCATGCCGATTCAACACCTCGAGGGTGTATTCGATCAGCGGCACATTCACAAGCGGCAGCAGCGCCAACGGCGACGCACTCGTGAATGGAAGAAAATTATCATTGTACGAATCGGCTATCAAAATGGCCTGTACGATTTCCTCGTTCTCGATCGGTTTATTCATGGTGTTCGGGATGGACGGAAAACGACGATTACGCTAGCAACTGCAACTTTATTTGTAAACAGTTCCTGATCCTACCTGGTAAAACAATGGAAGCGAAGAAAAATGGTGAAATTAATGTAGCACTGACTTAAGCAGACTTAAAAACTCCGCAAGATAACGGAGGCCATACCATACCTTGAACTTAAGTTGGGTCTGCATAAAAAGAATACAAACTTCTGTGCTTCGATCTGTTCAGAGCGACGAAATGCAATTTGACGATTTGATATTGATATGAGCAACGTCAGTTTTGTCAACAAGGTGGGTGAAGCTTTGCTGGAAAAACCTTGGTTGAAAACGGAATATTTCGTAGACGCCCTTGCATTCGTATAGCAGCTGAGCAGCGGTGAGGGTGTTGTTTTCCTGCTTTCTTCTCAGCTGGTGAGTAGGAACCCGGTGACCGACGTCTCTGCTGTCATCGCTGCTTTTGGCTAGTGAAACCATTTCGCCAAAAAGGGTGGATGCATTATTGTGAAATTTCTCCTCTCGGGCAGGATACACGAACATTTGGTCGGCTGTAGAGTTGTGAGTTAGATCGGTTACACCAAACAGGATGGGCCAGCACGTCTCCAGGACGGACTTCGAGTGGACGTACACGGAGGAGCCGCACGCAAGCCGGCGAAAAATGATTCTAGAAAAGTACCCGCAGATCAAAAAGCTGTTCGGATACGATCCCCAGTTCAAGTGGGTAGCGAGCGCCATGGTCCTGACACAGTTTGCTATGCTGTTCGTAGTGAAAGACCAATCGTGGAAAATTATTTTTCTCCTGGCCTACTGCTTCGGTGGAGTGATCAATCATTCGCTCATGTTAGCATGCCACGAGATAGCACACAATCTGGCATTTGGACACGCGCGACCGATGGCGAATCGATTGTTTGGCTTCTTTTGTAACCTTCCGATTGGTTTACCGATGTCGGTATCGTTTAAAAAGTACCATCTGGAGCACCACCGTTATCAGGGCGATGAAGTAATCGACACGGATCTTCCCACATACTTGGAAGCGAAGCTGTTCTGCACAACGCTCGGGAAGTTCTTCTGGGTGTTCTTGCAGCCGATGTTTTACATCTTTCGTCCGCTGGTCGTGAATCCTAAGCCTCCTCAAAAACTGGAGCTGGTCAACGGTGTCATCCAGCTGGTGTTCAACACGATAGTTGTTTACTACTTCGGCTGGAAAGTGATGGTGTATCTGATAGTCGGGTCGCTACTAGCGATGGGACTGCACCCCGTTGCCGGGCATTTCATTTCCGAGCACTACATGTTTGCCAAGGGCTTCGAAACGTACTCCTACTATGGCCCACTGAACTGGATCACCTTTAACGTGGGATACCACAACGAGCATCACGATTTCCCGGCCGTCCCCGGGCGATTATTACCGGAAGTGAAGCGGATCGCGCCCGAGTTTTACGACAACATCCCGCAGCATACATCTTGGACGCGCGTACTGTACGATTTTATCACCGACCCTACCATAGGACCCTACGCTAGAATTAAGCGTAAGGCACGTGGATTGGACTCGTAAAGCTGATATTATAAGCAGGTAAGCTCTGAACCAGTTCCATCATATCATCAATCGCATCGACAGCTCAATCATTTAACTGTGATTGACCGTGCAGTCAGTAAATGGCGCTTGATATCAGCCGTTATCATGCCCTTGATCACACCGCCAGTAGTGGATTCAACCAGTATAATTCCAATACATGTCAGACAATGCGGTGGGCCATAAACGAATTTCTTCGCTGGTCAGATAACACTCAAATCCCCAACCGTTATCAGTACCGAGGGACAGCTGCTATGATCGACCCAACGTGTATGCGTGTGTTCTAGAGTAAACATTTCGTACCGTGGCGAAATGACTCATGATTTAGAGTGCGGCCCTGCCTAAGGCTCATGTTTAACGAATTATTTGAACCAATTGTAGTGGCTCACGTCATGTGGTAAATTTCACGTTTTTACTTTTTTCTTTCGGCGAACCTTTTTTCAATTATGAGCTCATTACCGGCTAGACGATTGGCATTTTCTTGGGTGTAAATTTGACGGTAATTTAAACGCATGCTAATGCTTGGAAATATTGACCACTATTGAATTAGTTTTTATCATCTTGATTGGTTTTGCTATCGGGAATGTAAACAGTATGTTATCTTTGTTAACAAAATGGTAATTTGTGTTCCGGGTACCGAATGTTCAACATTTTCCAATGCAATCGGTTGAGAAGCGCACTTCGGTGACTTAAAACCAGGCTGGTGCGACATAAAAATAAATGATTCATTAACTTTTATCAGTGTTGTACAAGTTTTTGCCACCCTAACGCAGGTGCTCTTCTGCCTATTTAAAACCGGAGCACAGATGGTGCAGGTGGCGTTACAAAATTCAATTTTCATGTCAACCGGATGAGGTTGCAATCTCTGTTACTCGCAGGTGTTGTGGACCGTTTATCGCATGATGGTTGTTTGTCAGTCAACTTTCTGCCCATTAATCACGCGTATACCACCTGGATAGATAATTTAATAAAAACTGCTCTTCGTTTCTCTTTGCAGATTTAAGGAGCATACAATGTTAGAAGGATTGTAGGAGTTCAGAATGGTGTTGACTTATGATTCTCTGCAAAGATCTACCATCTGCCTAGGGCAGACAACAAAGAAGGGACAAAATCATAAAGGGAATCTAAAAAGATGGATATATTTAAAAAGTATTGAAACAAATGTAGGTACGTATATCTACATTTGCTGGTTTACTTATCAGGAGGGTGTTACGTTTATTTTACTTACACTTGGCATTCGAACGCTACCAGCTGATTGAAGAATTAAAATGCTTAAAAAAATCAAGCAAGAAAAGCCTGAGATTCGTTGAAAGTGCACTAATAGTAAACAAATAAATTGAAGGTATTTAGCTTCTGAACATCAAGCAGTTACCTCAGTCACCGCAACACACACCAAGCACTCAGGATCAGGATGTTCACTATAAGTGTCATAGGGCATTCAGTCAAATGTGGTTTGAAGCAACATTTAAGTATCGTTTTTAGTATCGAATAAATAATCAGTATCAACAAACAGGCCTTCACAGCACAGAAATCGATTTGTAAAAAACAGGATGTACGAAGGAGAGTTCTCGTTGCGCTTCTATTGGTGTGTCGTGGTTGCAGTTAGATTCATATTAGTTTTGGAACGCATTTGGGTATACTACACAATTTTGATACATTTATAACAATAGTGATGAATCGTGTCCATTAATAGTTTTTGGCTGAATGTGCTGTGCTAAATGTCAATAAATATACATGAAACATACAAAAAGATTTTTTTCTCTTTCAAATAGTATTTCCTAATTAAGTAAGCAATTTCACTTCATATAAAACGTTCTCCACAAAGTTCTCGTAAGTTATTTTTTATTAGCTTTCTTCACATTCCGGATGTGCAGTTCGCATGTGCCGTAGAAGATTTTTCCTCGCTTTATAAGGTCTCCGGCAGATTCCGCACGGAAGTAATGTTTCATTGTTGTGCACTATCATATGTTTTTCCACGTGTTCGCTGTAATAGAGGAATATAAAATGAATTATTTTATCCAGACACCACGCTTTTGCTCATATCATCTTACATGTTGGTAAACTGTTTATCACAAACGAGGCACTTGTGCTTTATTTTAGGCTCATGTACCCTTTGCCGGTGGATGCGAAGGTACGACTTGCGACTGAACCGATTGCCACACTGGAGACACTCGTGTTTTGCGACCAAGTGTGTTTCGAGATGTTGATTCAAACCTTGAGGACTATTGAACTCACTGTCGCACACGCTGCATTTGTAAATCCGTTGCCGGGTGTGAATGTTAAGGTGCATGAGGAAATTCGAGCGATGCACAAAAGACTTCGGGCAATACGGGCATTGCTGTGATCGTATGTTCAAGTGCATTCGCCAATGCTCGGCTACAGTGCGTACAAATTTGTTGCACAATGCACAAAATGTAGATTTTCTAGGTGCTTGGAGTTTACCTCTTTTCTTTGGTAGTGGATCACTGTACCACACTTCATCGTTATCCGTGGGTTCAATTAAAATTCCATCTTTTGTACAATGTAGCTTATTATCCTTGCCGTCATCGAACTCTTCCTTCCCTGGAAATAAGGCACTATCTACTTGCAGGTCCACATATAACTCTTCTAAAGGCTCTATTTCAAGCTTCACTAACATGTGGTTCTTATTCTCAGGTTTTGCCTCCATTTCATGCCTTTTTTATTCGATTCGACACTACTCCAGTGATCAAAATACTTTAGTTTTTTATTCAAACGGGGTGGTACAAGCATCGTAGCAAGGAAGTTTATTTGTAAACAAATCGAATGACATTCCAACCAGGCACAGCTTGTATTTAATAACCTTGGTACTGCAAATATTTGAATATCTCGGGTACCATCGAAACGTGCTGATTGATGTGAATTTTTGTACTTTTGAAAAAGTTAACTGAAAATACAATCTGAAACTAACCTGATCTGTAAAATACTCTCACAGTCCAACCCAGACCGTAAAGTACTCTGAGACTGCCTCGATGTACAGAGACCATACCGTTGTAGGACTAACTAAAGATGGAAGGATATGTATCGAAAAAGCGTATTGAATATTTTATTATAATTTCTCGTTTAAATAATGGAAACCAATTAAACACAGTACTACAGTTTAACAAAAAACAGCACAGAATTAATAGCTGAATATCAGCGTTATTCTTATCCAGTTCAGGGATAAGCTTTATATTTGGCGCACCTACGTCATCACAGGCTCCGTAGATGATCGTTATACTAGAAAAGAGCAATTGTTGTACAAATCGTTCTAATTAACATCAGGCCTCGTTATACGTAACAGCTTCAAACTAAAAGCACCTCTTTAGCTTATGCCTTGAAGGATGGCGATTTAGATACAAATTGCTCTGTTGTGTCTGCTTCACCGCATTCTTTACTACCTACTACATCAAGAATGTTTTGCTGCTGGTCTTTCTTTTTGTTCGATCCACTAGTTTTAAGGTGTGTTTTCATGTGAACTTTGAGATTGTCTTTCCTATTGAAAGGGCGATTGCATATTCCGCAAACGAATGGCTTCGAGTCCGTATGCACGAGCAAATGTTTCCTTAGTCTGGTCCTGAAACAAAGAACATGAAACAAAGAACAGATAAGTGAAAATTAAATTAAATGGTCCAGAATTTTGAACTTACTTTGTCAGAAACACCATGTCGCAAAACGTGCATTTTACTTTTGGCTCTGCGGTATGAATTAGTTTATGTCTTGCCCATGATGCTGTATACTTGAATGTTTTTCCGCAAATGGCACATTGATGGGCATTGATGGTTGCATGCGTTTCCCGATGCTTCCCTCGCGCCGTCGAGCTAGGAAATTCTTTATCGCACAGGTCACATTTGTACATTTTCTCACGAGTATGTAAGTTGATGTGATTTTTTAGATTTGAGCAATTGCTGAAAGCTTTTGGACAGTGCGGACACTGGTACGGTCGTTCGTTGTTATGCCACCGCATGTGAGCTGCCATATCGGTGCGTGCCATACCGCAAACCGCACAAATTTTGGGCACAATCCGTTGCTTTTCGTTCCTCCCGCTTATCGGGTTGCTCGTTTGCCCATCGCTTTTATTGTTGCGTAACTTTGGACGTCCTTGTCTCTTCTTAATGTCCAAGCCTTGGGTAGATTCAGCAGCAATGCACTGACGAGAAGAAATTTTCTTTCTACTCTTCCTGCTTAAATTACTCGCAACGGGACGTTTGTTTGTATAGCATTCTTCCTTTTCTAATGGGCTTGCTTCTGTCTTCGTAGCAGCTGATTCAGAGTTATAATCCTCCTTTTCCTCTGTATCGTTACATTCAATGCTGGGTATTTCATCGAAATTGGTTTGCTGTTGTGGAATTACATTAAATGTAGTGCACACAGCATCCTCAGCAGTGACGGGGACATCGGACGTAAACAACACTTCATATTTTATCTCTTGCTTCAGGCAAAGACGCTCGTTTTCTAAACACTTTTCCCGAAAAAAGTGCCATTCTCTGATAGTCTCCAGACAATTTATGCAAATCAATGCCTCGTTGTGGGGTTCATCAATCTAAAAGAGAACAAGTTTTAAAAACAATACATCTACGAAAGTGCACAACATACGGTTATGGCCAAATAATCCTGAATGATTTCGACGAGTGAAAAAGAGGCTTCTTTTTCGGCGGAATATAGTTCATGTATAGCTACACATGAAAGCTTTCTTTTTGTATCACCACATAACCTGCAGTCCGGAGCCATTTCTGGTGTTAACTTTTTAATGTTTTTCTCTAAATATTATAAACAAAATCTTATTTGTTTGCCAACAAAAGACTAAGCCAAATTCCGACAACAAGATGCCAGACGACAGAAGTGTTTCTCAAAGGGGGTTAAAAGTAGGTTGTTTCAAGAAGAAAATTTAAAATGATTTTAACGTTGATATTGGTAGTGGATTGTATATTAAAACTTTAATGTTGATGTTATTAAAAGTTTTCCTGATTACGTGTTCAAAACTGTTGAAAACTAAAACCCCGTCGTATTCAAAACAGCATAACACAGGGAAATTGAAACCACCTAATTATTGCGTATTCTTGGTTGCTAATGCCCGGAATTGTCATTTCCTTCTGCAGGCAAAGATAGTAGAAAAATAATAGGTATCCAATCCAAGGGATTCACCACCATGGCCTTTGAAGCACAAGAAGTTTTAGATATTTGTAGGCTTTGTCTGGGCCTGAATAATCTGACCCCTTTATATAAATTAGAAAACGCCTCGTTCACTATACAGGATATAGAACACTATACTGGCCTTCAGGTAAGTTGCTTTATTTCCAACTGTTTAGCATGTTGTTCAACCAACCGTTGTTTGTTTCAGATTTCGCAGGAGGAATCATTGTTTTCTGCAATGTGTGAAGAATGCAGTACAGTTATCCAAAACTCAGTGGCTTTCCGTGCCACGTGCATAACCAACGACATTGTTTTCAGAAAACTCTTTCACATTCAAAGCGATAATTTGAAACAATCCGTAGCAGATTCGGACCACTATATTCTGGACGAAAGCGATTCGCTGGAAGGCGAAAACCACGACACCGACACCGTTTTACCAACATCGAATCATGAAGTATGGTTTTCCGAAAACGATGAAAGCTCGGATGCGATCGAGAGGGAAGGATTGGAAACGAAAATAATTGAAGTAAAGGGTCCAGCTAAGCGAAAGAAAAGCATGAGACATGAAAAGAAGCTGTGCGTCTTATGTGGCCGATTAGTAATCAATCTTCACGGACATATAAGAAACCATAAGAAGGAGAAAAGGTACAGTTGTCCGCAATGCCCAGTTAAAATGAACAATGAAACGAATATGAAAAGGCACATAGAAACGGTGCATGAAAAGAAAATAGTCGTACGTTGCGAACTGTGCGGGGAAGGATTTACACATACAAACATTTTAAAAGTACACAAGGCAAGTATTGAAGGTCGATTATTGAAGTGGACTTTTAAAGAAATATCCTTCCTCTTTTTTTATAGATCGCGCATCACGGAATCGGCCAAACATACGAGTGCAAGATCTGCTCAAAGACTTTCAAGTACCCGTCTAGCTACAGAAGTCATGTAGTGATAAAACATGGCGTTGCTAAGCCCAAAGAGTTTCCATGTAAAATTTGTAACCGGATATTTAATTTGAAGTATGATTCCGAAACCCTTAGCTTCAGTGATCCACACTAATTATTTCCTTTTAATTGCTAGAAAAACTCTACAAACCCATCAGCTTGTGCATACCAACGACCGACCATATCCATGTGATTTGTGTCAAAAACGCTTCAGGAGTGCCTATGGCAGGAATATTCATCGGTTGACCCACAGTGGAATTCGATTTCCATGCACAATGTGTGATAAAACGTTTGGATACAAAACCCTGCTCGCATCTCACTGTAAAAATGTTCACCCAGATACAAATTTTAAATCATAACAATGAAATCATCAAGTCAGTTGAACAATATTTGACAGTTGGGTACTCGCTACGACACAAGCGTAGGTAAATAACATGGCGAACCAAATAAACATACCACGCGTACTAGACTGTCTTTTATGTTGTTATTGTTTAGCTTAATTCCAAACAATTTTAACAATACGCCATCATGGCCGCTGGAACACGAAAACCTGTCGAAATCTGTAGGTTTTGTTTGAACCTGGATAATTTGACGCCCTTATCGAAATTAGCGGATGTTTCCTTCACTATTCAGGATGTAGAACATTGTACTGGACTTCAGGTAAGTGGTTTTTTTACCTCATCATCGCATGAGGTTCTAATGCAAAGCACTCACTAAACTATTATCGGTTTTCAGCTTTCGCGAGAGGAAAAACTGTTGTCTGCAATTTGTGTTGAATGTACCACGGTGGTGAAAAACTCAGTGACTTTCCGAGCCAATTGCTTGAAATACGACATCTTTTTCAGAGAGCTATTTAGCAGCGAAAACAAATGGAACTTAACAGAAAGCAACAGCACCGAACTGTCCATTGAAATCTTGGAAAATCCAAAAAACTCGATCGAAACAGTATTGATCGAGGCGGAAAGTAATGAATCGGTTACGAGCTCAGATGAAGATAACCAAAACAATAAAAATACCCAAAAGCCAATCAATGGAAGAGAAAGTGACACAAATGCCACTGTTGCAAATGCTCCTCCAAAAAAGAAGAAAATATTCCGGCATAAATCACAATTGTGTGGTGTATGTGGTAAATTTACCACGAATTTGACTGCACATTCTAGAAATCATAACAAGGAGAAAAGGTTCAGTTGTCCACAATGTCCAGTTAAAATGAGCAATGAAACGAATTTGAAAAGGCACATAGAAACAGTACACGAAAAGAAAATAATAATTATTTGCGAACTATGTTCTAGTGGATTCACCCATAAGAACACTTACTTATCTCATATGGTACGTTTTTATATGTTTATCTCATATTATATCTATAACAGATAGCATTGAAAGACTTTCCCTTTCTTTATTTCCAGATGTCGCGACATGGAATTGGGAAAACGTATGAATGCGAGACCTGCAATAAGCAATTTAAATACTATTCCACGTACAATACACACGTGAATACATGGCACAAGAGAGTCAGAGATTTTTCTTGTTTAACTTGTGGCATGAAGTTCAAAGCAAGGTAAAATGTTCCGACCAAACCATGTCTTGATCAATAATATTCCTTTTGGATTTCAGTGTGGATTTGAAAAAGCACCAGCGTGTTCATTCTTCCGATAAACCTTATGCATGCGAACGGTGTCCCAAGCGTTTTAAGAGTCCATATGCTAGAAAAATCCATCAGACAACGCACGACGGAGTTCGATTTAAGTGCACCCTGTGTGAAAAATCTTATAGTTACAAAAGCCTTTTATCTATTCACTATAAAAAAGATCATCCAGATCAAACTGTGGATGCCTCAAGCGTTTAAGTTAGATGGAAGTCATTGTTTCAGACAAAAAACTATGTATTAATTTCGTTTTAAGTTACACCACAACAATATACTTGATACATTGTAGGACGTGTTCGAAATGTCGAGTTTCACTGCTGATAATAAACGTTTAGGGCGTTGTTCGCCTGAACGCCCGAATGCGAACATTTAAAGCCATAAAAACGATCCAATTGCTCGGAAAATAGATACAAAATAAGTTGGGTACCACGAGGTATGTGTTAATTTGTCTATAATTTACTACATAGCTTATGACTGGGATGAGCTACTTTTTACAAAATAAGATGCACAAATAACTTTGATGAATAGGAATTGATCTTTTAGATGCCGCCTCGAAGCATTTTATTTATTGGTTATATACAGAGAGGCAATCTTCCGCGAGATTGCTAGGCGATGTATCACCCAGATGGTCGTTTGAATCGCTCGCAGGACTATTATTGAACATGTCTGTTGGTAGTTCCCCCTCTGGAACTACCTCTGGCAGTTTTTGACGCGACTCCAGGTGTCTCTCTATTTCTTCTTTCGTAAGAGAACTTTCTTGCGACGTGTTATAGCATTGTGCGGATCTGGGCTGACCTGTACTAGCAGCAGACGATGTCTGAAGATGTGTCGGTTTTATTAACGAACTTCCAGCCAGATGTGAGCGATAAGAAGAGCTAGGATGTTGTCTTTCTTGGGGAAATGGAGGAGTCTGCTGCTTCTTAGCTCCTTTTTTGCTTCTTCTAATTTGAGCACCAGGAATTTTCACTGGCGCAACACCTTGCATTGAGGTGGATTCGGTTTTACGCCGTTTGGAAGTTGGCTCTACTTGAGACGAATCATCCGACGAATCGGTCAGGTCGTTATCGGACGACGAAAGCTCTGGCCGCTCGTAAACCAACAAGCGATCGAGAAGAAATGAGCAGTCTCGCGTTACTTTAAGCAGGCGCCGCTGACTGCTCTGCAGATTGTTTTGAAAGTAAACGTTTTCCTAAGAATACGAGAGAAATATAAGCATAGTTTGCAATCAACCGCACCACAAGAATACTTACGTAAACAAGAACTTTAACTTTTCGCTTTAAGTCCTTATATTTTCTTTTATAATCTATAAAACGATTTCCAGACCCTTCATCTTCACTGTTATCTTCTAGGCCACTACTCTCGTTTTCGTGTTCATTCAGTTCGCTACTTTCTACATCGCCTAAACCCGGCTCTGGTGCACTTTGTTGATTCGCTTTCCCCTTCATCTTACAACAATGTTAGCCTTTTAGTATTCAGCAGCACACGCTTATTTCTGCAAATATCGCACACAATCCTTACCACTGAAAATAACAGGACGCAATGAAAAAATACACCCTATCGTAGTTTCCTGTGTACTATCGACATCTGTTTACAAACAAGAGGTGATCTGTTTTCTCAGGACAGTTTGTCAAAAAGCACTGGAAAACTTGACCAGAGTCTAGATAGATTAGAAAGTTTCTCAGGCTTCTGTCAAAGCGAGTTTAAAAAAACCCGTCTCACCGGTTTCGCCAGAAAAGTACATCGAATGCTCGTTTTTTCCGATGAAGAAAATGCAAAATTTTCAGCAAGAGATTCGTATCCTTCAATTTTGTTGATGGATGTTATAAAATATAGTTATGGTAGTAAATTTTAATAATTAATGAATTAGAAACAGACTGATGACTGAAGCCGCTATTTTTGTTTTGCTTGGCAGTTTGACGACCAACATTGTCAAAATCACCTGGTGGTGAGGTAAACATTTGATCACAGCACCGGTAATTCACCTATTTTCGCAATTATCGAGTAAAGTTGTGCACATTTGTTCAAAAGAAGTGTCTGATGTTAAAATGATGTTCAGAAATATGTTGCGAGTAGTAAATACCGGCCGTTATTTCCAGTCTCTTCGGAAGGAATGGCGAACCACTGGCAATAACCCGTGGATATTCTCAGCTGGGAGAAGAAGTTGCTTTACGTTGCAAGCCAATAATGCGCTGAATATTTCCGACGACAGAATACAAAAGTATTTAGAGCGCCTTCGCCTTGAATATTACGCGCTGAAGGTACAGGAGCAGCGTACGAAACAGAGTATCCAACGAATGCTACTGCTATCAAACGTTGTTGAAATGTTCGAACAGCGCAAAATAATCGTAGATAATTTAACCTCACTCAAAGAGCTCAAGGAAGATAAGGATGATGATATGCAGCAGCTGCTCAAAGAGGAACGGGACGCATATGGTAGCATCCTGGTGAGATTGGACAACGAAATCATGGAGGGTATACTTTCGATGGACGACGAGGAAGACTATGGGTCGCTGATCATGGAAGTGACGGCAGGTGTCGGCGGTCAGGAAGCAATGCTTTTCGCCAGAGAATTGTTCGACATGTACTGTGGTTACGTTAACTACAAAGGCTGGGACGTGGAAATGCTGGATTGCGAGGATACCGATATTGGAGGTACGCGTCATGCTACAACCATTATCAGTAGCCCGGAAGCTTACCGTTACTTAAAGTACGAGGGCGGCGTCCATCGGGTGCAACGAATTCCGGCGACAGAAAAATCGGGACGAATACATACCAGCACCGTGACGGTATCCGTCATTCCACGGCCGGATGACTTCGAGGTTGACCTGAAGGAGAAGGACCTTAAGATCGAAACAAAGCGTGCCAGTGGTGCAGGCGGCCAACATGTGAACACTACGGACAGTGCAGTTCGAATCGTGCACCTACCGACAGGTATTGCGGTAGAGTGCCAAACCGAACGGTCGCAGGTGAAAAATCGAGAAATCGCTAAACAAAAGCTAGTTGCTAAGCTAACGCAGATCGAACTTGAGGCAAGGTTTAGCAACACTCAGGCGCTCAAGAAGTCACAAGTTGGACAAAGTTTACGCAACGAAAAGATCCGTACGTACAACTTCAACCAGGATCGCATTACCGACCATCGGATAGAAGGAGGCACCGTTCACAATTTGAAAGGTTTCCTTGAGGGTGGTGAAGAACTAGATTCGATGATTGAAAAGCTGCGGCGTGCGCAAAGACGTAAACAGCTTATGGATATAATTCAGCGAGAATCTTAACACGCGGTTAGTTGTATTCCGAAATAGTCTGCTACATAAATACACTCAGTATAGTGATTCAAAGAAACCGGCTATTTATTAACGCTTCCCCATCCTCCAGCTTGACCCAGTTGCGTTACGTGCTCTCGAACAGCGCGATCTATAACGTTCTGTATCTCGCGACAGCCGTTGAGGGCTGTCTCTAAAACTTTCGGTAGATGATCGAGGTGAAACCGTTGGGACATTTCCATGAATGCAATTTTTCCGCTACTTGGGAGGGATGCAACGGTGAGTGTAGGACCACCGCTTGTTTCCTCCAGATGTGAAACATCCATTAAAGGAACATTCCCATTCGCTAGCGAAGCAGTGCAAGCGCAGACGTACTCCTTGAGACAAATGCCGGCATCAATTAGGGCCAGTGTAGCCGCATTCACCGAAGCACAGTAGTTCCCTCCGTCCGCCTGCAGCACCTCGATGTAAACATCGATCTGCGATCGTGGATACAGTTCCGTTTTGATCGATGCGCTCAGGGCTTGCTTCAAGTGGATGGTCATTTCCTGTGATTTCCTATCACCCCGTGGCCTCTTCTTTCTTTCTCCGGTAGAGAATGTAGCCATACTGTACTGGCAGTTAACGATCACTTCTTCGTGGTTGCTTTTCTTGGACGAAGCTTGATGTGGACCATAGACGGCGGCCAGTACTTTCGTGTTGCCTTGTTCAATGTACGCGCTGCCATCAGGTTGACTGAACACGCCCAACTTGCACTGTATATGGCGTAATTCGTTAGCTCGGCGCCCGTCCAATCGAAGTCCCTGATCGGAAAGTAATTCCATCGCGAAACAGGAGGTACAATTTTCTGCAAAACTTTGTAGTGTTAACTTAGTATTTGCGCCCGGTTAATTTGACTTTTGTTTACGTTTTTGACAATCTCCAACATGTGCGTCGCGTTACCAAGAACTTGATAAAGCAGGTAACGTCGTTTATGTACAATTTTCATTTTAAGGACTTCAAATGTTCAGAGATTTAAATATTAGTTATGAACTTGATCAGCAGAATTATCTTGCATAATTTTAAAGCACTCTTAATGGCTTGTTCTATACAGCGAGCACGCTTCAAGAGAATTATGACCTGATACCTATCTTGGCATTGGCAAACGTCAAAATTCTTGATTTCGTACAGGATACAGAGACCGGGAACGTTATAGGTATTTGAAATATTTCAACTTTTTGCCGTTTTCCGATAGTTATATATTTTTAAATACTAGAGATGAATGACCTGACGGTCAAAATCTCTATAAATTTAAAAAAAAAAAAAAAAAATATATATTTTAAATGCATGCACGTGCAAAGGTGCTCGTAAAACAATTCCGGGACGGTATATTTAAGATTCGAGTTCACTTCAAATTCGAAAAGAATACTAAGGTTGTAAATGTGAAACTGATGTAGCGATCCATCAATGAACTATTGACGTTGAATAGAAGCAATGTAGCTTAAAAGATTCACACGATGCGTTCACTCAATCAGAGACCAATAACGTATCAAATCGAATCAGGATATCGCGTTCGTTTAAAGAATGTAAATATCTGCGCGTATGATTTCTTTCGTCCAGCTTATGTATTAAAGATGCAGTGTTCTAATAAATTTTCTGATTTATTCCTCATATATCATTCACTATGAGTACAATTTCTTCGGGAATAATGCACATTGCTTCCCAAATGGATGAATAAATACTTTGCACGATTACACACTTTGCGATGAATCGCGACATTTAAACATCGACATCGTCAAAAAGCAGTCACCGGTTGGTGATTGGATCACAATCAGTTGTTTCGTGCCCGTAGTACGTTCGTCCGTGGACTGTACACACCAACCTGGGCCGGCGACCGATTCTCCTTGCCCGGGAACGGCGAGACGATCATCTTTTTCGGTGTCTTTGGGCTGGCGGTAGCCGATAGAAACTTGGACGAAGTGTTCAACTTCTGTGGCGAGTCGAAGGAAGAAAGTTGCTGCTGCAAGTTGATGATCGTGTTCTCCTGCTTTCTGTTCAATTCCTGTAGCTTGGCAATTTTCTGTTGGGTGAGGAATAAGTAGATTAGAATTGGACAAAGAGGAGCAGAGAAAAGAAATTCGAAACGTACCGCTTTAAGTTGCTGTTGGTCCTTGCTCGAGTCGACATTTTTCACATTTTGGCGGTTATTTTGGTTTTCTTTTCCATTATCTTCGGCGATGCGTAGCGTCTGCTCGGGTTGCTTAAGCTATAGTAGGAACCGAAAAAGAAGAACAACATTAGTAAATAAATACACTCACCAAACACATGAAACAGAATATCAGAAGTGATCATACCTTATCATTAATAACCGATTTGCAGCTCAGCTCATTTCCGTCGACCATCAGTTCATGGATAGTTTCCAAGGCAGAATTATCGCTAACGGTTGAGCAGACACCTTCCTGTTCGAGCTGGTTGATGATATTTTCGATCAAGAAATTGGGCACTAGCCGCTCGTCATCTTCCGGCTGGACCTCGGACGAGGACTGTGGACTGTGGTTTTCGTTCTGGTTATTGTACTTCTCAAACTGTTCACACTTGAAGCGGAACGTCATGTTTTCGAGCTTGATATTTTTGTTTTCATTCTCTAGTTCGAAAATTTTCTTGTCCTTCGTGTCCAACTCGATCCGTGCCAGCTCGATGCCATTTGCAAACTCGTCCAGCAGTGCCTTCAGGTCCTGAATGTACGCTTCCCGGGCGTCGTGCTTCTTCTTGAGCTCCTCGTACATCTCGAGGTAGCGTCCCATGCCGGCTTCCATACGATCGCTGAACAGCTTCCCGATCTGGGAAACCGTCAGGATGGCGTCTTCCTCGGAATTCATCAGCTTTTCGAAAACGACCTCTTTCTCGCGCATCTCCTTCTCCAGCAGACTGGAGGAGGCCCGCAGCGCTCCAAGAACCCGCTGGTACTCGGTTATCTCCTCGCGCAGCTTGTTGTTATCCGTCTCCATGTCAGTCTTGTTGCGCAGGACCTGCTCCAGTTCGGCCTTTAGCAGCTCTACATCGCTGTCCGATTTCTTCAGTCGCTCCATCAAGATGTTCACGGTGGAACGCGTGTTGTTGAGCGTCAGCTGGTAGTTGTACTTTTCCGTTTTCACCCGGGAACATTCCAATGCCAACTCACGCAGCTCCGCCTCTAGCTCGTCACGAGATTTTCCACCCGGTACCTGCAATTCCAGCTGCAAGCGACGCTCCAGCTCCGCTATCTTGCACTCGTTGTCCTTGATTACCTCATTGGAAGCCTCCCAGAGGGTGCGCAAGTCACGCTTCTCAAACTCACACTGCATGATTTCCGTTTCGGCAATTTTCTGGCACTTGTCCAACTCCTTCTGCCAGTGTTGCTTCTCGCTAGCGAGCGCCGCCGAGATTGATCCCTGAATCGATAGCTCCAGTGCCTTCACGCGCTCCTCGTTCTGGATGTCCGCAATGCGTATCTTCTCCTCCGCCTGTTCACCAATGCGCTCGATTTCGCGCAGATGGTCCTGCTCCAGCTGCTTCACCCGGTCCGAGTGTTCCTTGATGAGCTTCGACTTCTCCAGCACAAAGATCGATTCACACTCGCGGATCTTCATCTCGTTCAGCTCGGTCATGGTGGCAATCTGTTGCTCGTACTTCTTGACCGTTGCCGCCAGTTCCTTACTGAACTCGTTCCGAATGTCGGCACGCAGGTCGTCCATCTCGAACTGGCGCTCGTTCAGTTCCTCCTGCATACCCGCGACGATGGCGTCACGCTCGGATAGGGACGCCAGCAGCCGGGCATTCTCCTGCTTCAGCTGATCGATCTCACGGATCGTGTTTCGACCTTCCTCGACATATCGCATCATGTCCTCCTCGGCCTGGGCTTTGAGGTAGCGCACCTGTTCCTTCAGATCACGTCCCTCGACGATCAACTCATCCAAACTGTCCTGCATTGCCTGCATTTCGTCGCCCTTGCGTTGAAGTTCCATATCCGTTGCTTCGAGAATTTCCCGAAGTGCGACCGTTTCCTCGTTCAGGAAGAGATTCTCACCTTCCATGACATCGAGGTCATCCCGGAGCAGCCGGTGCGACTCCAGCAGCTCATCGTACCGGATCTCCAGCTCCACCTTGGCATCGTGCATCTCGCACAGTTGCTTCTCGTAGCTCTGATGCAGTCCTTGAATTTCCCGCTCGTACTCCTTCACCTTTTCCAGGCATCCCTCCGCAATGTTCTGCAACAACTCATCCGCCTTCGTGATACTCGTCAGTTCGCGCTCCAGCAGCTCGATCTGATGGTCCTTTTCGGCCAGCAGGTTCAGCCGCTCCACCTCCGCCCGATACTGTTCGGCACGCAACTCCCGAATCTTGCCCTTTAACTCCTCGTTTTCTTCGCGTGCCTTTCCAAGTGCCTCCTTGTTGACGTCGATCTTGTTGTACAGCTGTACGATCGGGGGCAGCTTGCTGATGCCACTTTCGATGCACTTCTCACCGGATGCACCGGATGACGGTTTCAACGAGTCTTCTGTGGCAAGACGATTGACTTTTTCCTCCTTGCCGGACGCTTTCTTGGGCGTTAGGTCGGAGATATGCTTAAATTTGAGCCGACGAGGCAACGAAGGCGTCCGGAACAGGCTTAGGGCACTTCGGGTCGTTTTAATCGACTCAGCGTCCATACTTCCGCCGACCTTGATTTTATCTTCCTTTTTCGATTTCTTGGGCACATCTTTCTCTTTCGGTTCCGCGAACGCCGAAGGAGAAGAAACGGCTGCTGAGGGGACAGAAGGGAGAAGATGGAAAAATGTGTTACCAAATGCAATTGTTCAGTACGGTGTCGTCTTTTCGAATTCCCGCTGTGTGCGTGTGGGCACGTGCCACGTCTTGCGACCCTTCCAACTCCTTGGGTGACCCCTGTGTATTGTGTATGCCTTTGCCTTGATCGTCCTCACGACGTCGCTGGCGTTATCTTTAAGCCGGGTGCTACCCGATGTTTGGACAGATGTTAAAAGGACACGCTTCAGTGCAAGCCGTGCCACTTTTCGACACTTCAGTTTATGACTTCCCAGTTCGTACCCGGTGCGGAGGGCCAACTGCCCGTTCCCCATTACAAAACAACTGCCAGCAAAGTAAAGGTTTATAGTATTTCTTCCAGAAGAAAAGTTTTGTACCCCATGGTGCTTCTTTCTTTTGTTTTTTCTGTTCATCGCTTTCCTGATTCCTTAGCAGCGACGTACCATAGACCAATTAAAAATGGATACGACAGTCAGCTATTTAGGACGACAAGAATGAAGCGATTCTTCACGTCTCACACCCAACTAATGCTAGGGGATCCACATGGTGCTTACGGGTACAATAAAATGTGACACTCCTTTCCTGTACAGCTTATACAAAAACACTTTTCTCCAGACGAACCATTAATCATACGCCTGAAGGAACCGTAGCGTGACGCCCGAATTCTTCCTTGGCGGAAAGAAAAAGCAACCCGAATGCTCGAAAAATAGTTTCAACCGATTCATCTATAAAAAAAGCTATATGTTCTCCAAATGAACGCCTGCCGGAAGTACGCTGCTATGGCAGCACTTATAATTATTTCCAACGATCGTGTGTGCACGTGGCTCGATCGCTTGCTTTCTTTTTTAACGGTTTTTCTTGTTGTTCGGGGCTACTTCGGTTTCTCTAAAAGCGAAGGACGAGATCTTAGGCAGATAAGCCAACAGCGGTCAACATATATCGCGTGCTTCAAAAATGCAAGCAGGAACGCGACGCGTGTTCAAATGACACGCGACACGCATGGGGGAATAAATTAGAAGCAATGAGCACCTGCAAGGCTCTTCTTTTGTTTTAATCAATGGTAATTCAATCCCATGTTGCCCGACATTTTCTCCAATTACTTTTTTAAGAAAGAATCTATATATACAGTAAAATTTTGAAAAGTTGTTGTATGCCATTAAATTTAAAATTACGTAATATACGCAACTTACAACTGGCTTCCCAGGCCAGTGCAATTAAAAAACACGTAGCATTCCTGTGCGCATTAGCATAACAATGTATTTCTGCGAGCGATTTCGGCGGGAAAATCGTTCAGGCGACGTTCTCACGCTCGTGCAGCTGAATTCTGGCCGCCTTAGAAAGGACATTTGCACCATATCTAGGAAAGCAAAGCGGACGTAATCAACCGAAGCTGTTGCGTTCACTCTAGGAGGGGGAAAAGATCCTCATCGAAAGGTTCGTTACCAAGGGGACGCATACTCTTTTTCTCACACAATCAGCAAGCGTGACGCGCAGGAAACATCGGTACGACCCAACCCGTATAGGGAGTATGTTTGGGAAAAAATAAATGCTGGTGCGCACTCTCTGGTTCCCCTTTTATCGAACGCAATTTGAACTTTTATCCTAAAATAGAGTAGACTTACCTGGCACATCGTTAAATCTCTTCAACTTCGCCTTTGAAAACGACATCTTCAACATTTATATAGATTTTTGTGACAAATTACGGCAAAAATAAAATAGGCGAAACGCAACAGAAGAAATCGTTTTAACGAACAAAAGAAAAACTTAAAAACATACACAAATCCAACGTTTGGTGATAGTTTTGGTTAAACAACGAAACTTCCAACGGGGAGAAAACTTAACAGCGAGAAAGTTATGCCACAATTAACTTTTGCACAGATTTAGCTGCGATCGGTTGGTTTTCATTTGATGTTCAGTTCGAAGGAATGAAAACGGTTCTCTTAATTGTCCGCTCTGCTACAATCACTTTCATTATTTGTCCAACGGCCAAACCAGTCTATTGCGACTTAAGATCACTAGCAAATGAAATAGTTTCTGGACGTGCAACACACTATCGAGTTTCGAGGACTTTAAACGTATTGTATGAGTACAGCCCTTTCCGTTTCATTAATTAATGATTGTAAAGTAACTAACTGTTAACAATTTCTTTTGATGTTTTCACTCAATGATATAATTTTAGAAATTTTAGTTTGTTTCATCCGCGCGCGGATTTCTTCCCCTAACCGTTAACGTTAAGCTCGTCCCTAATAGACACTGCTGCGCAGCACTGCGTTCTTGACGACGGTTCCGTTCCGAATGGGAAGGCGTCCGTTAGGGCAACATTATTCGCAGGGGTCCTGAACGAACATTTATGCTACGCTCACGACTACCACTACACTTCTTTTCTGACACGGTTCGTTATGTACAACACGCAGGTATGGACCCGGGAAGGATAACTGGTCGTACAAAACAAAAGAATCGCCAAAGGGCTTCTTGATACGAAAGAAAAGAATCCAGACGACAACCTTTTCCTTGGCGCGTGTGCTAAGAAATCTCCCCCTTTAAATTTTTTAACCTTTTTGCGAGGAGACGTTTTCTCTTCTTAGTATTATTATTTTAAGATTATGTTTGGCGGGAATCCAAAAGCCGTTTTGATTTAAAAAATAATATGCAGTACCAAAAATTATTGTTCGAATCCTTTAAGTAAAACTTTTCCACGTATGTAGGTATTTAAACGGTCTATTGTGTAATGTATGTTTATTAATTCTGGTGACTTTAAAGCCTTTTTCTTATAAAGTTCAATCAAATGAACATATAGAAGCTGTGTGTTTATTCGCAATCAGTATAAATTTAGTTTAAAATGTTGCCGAACCAAAAGAAAAAATAATTGAAAGTAATTGTGGCAAAGGCAGCTGGCAATTGAATTTGGAGGGAAATCCAGACTACAGTCTTATCTTACATCGTTCTCTCTATTTCCAGCCGAGTTCCCTACGGATGCGGTGCACATAAATAACGGCAGGGTTTCAACCACATAAGACGACTACCGGTAGCTTTGGTGCCGATTTCTTCAAGACTCCTCACAAAACCAGACTGGATTGCATTATAAGGCTCGTAAAGGACATAGCAATGTTTATATATGAGTTAGGTACAAATCAGCTGGGTTGGTCCCTCTGCATCTCTGTCCTTTTTTCCTTAGGAACAATGACAAAACATAATCGAAAAGGGAAAACGAAAAACGGAAAAGGAGGTAAGCAAAGAACAGGATCAAAAGAACTCGTTGCTTCTTCGAGACGAAGGGTCGCGCGGATTGGATAAAGGAAGGGATAAGAAGTTTATGTCGGTTTGAAATCCCTCTCTAAAGTAAGCCGACCAGGGAGCGTATTAAGCATATGTGTAAATAAAAACGGGAAAAACCCTTTACAATTTACTAGAAGAAAATTTTATACACAAGAATGCTCCCTATTTTACCCAATGTTGAATTCTACCTGTCTATGATCGTCTCGGAATTTTTCGGTTTAAATGCATCGTTTTATTAAAAACTTAAGCTGTGCCGTGGCATATTTCTTATCATAAACTATGAGCAAAATAAACGTTACTTATGTTTCGAATAAGATGCTAGAAAAAAAACCTTTTGTATATATCAAGTAAATATCGTTATTATACTGTTTCAGCAACACTATCGATGTTTATTTTTCTTCCAGTTGTTTATCTCTGCTAATAACATGCTCCTCGAACTTGACCATGTAAGTAGTTCCTTTATGCCAATGAGCAGTGACGTTACAAGTCTACGAAAAAGAGATCAATAGTTTACAAATTCATCATCATTCGAATAGTTGCTACGAACGCTAAACGATCTATACTTACAAAACCACAATTGGATAGTACACCTTGTACAATGCCAGCAACAAAGGTACCACAATTTAGAGACCCCTTATCCTTGGGAACACTAATGAACTTATTCACCAATGGCTCTTTTTCTATGATGTAGTAGGTACATTCATCGTCAGTGGCATGTTCCAGTTTATCAGCTTCCTTGCCGAACAGAGTCTAAATTGCGAATGAAAGTTTGAGAGCAGTGCTAAATGGGGTAGCGCGTTTTGTGTGTTTGCATACCTTCCAGAGGGTGGTTTTGATAAACAACAGCATATTAATCAGCTTCGTTTCCCGCTTCGAGTTTCGCTCACGGACGAAATAGAGATCAATAATCCGACATCCTACATCCTTGCCCATATCGTGCAGTCTAGATAAAACATGATGGTTTGATTGGTTCCGCATATCGAAAATACTTGAGTCATAGCGATAACTTACTTGTTTTGCAAATCTGGAATGGTACTGGCACGGCTCTGCGAATACTGTACAAGCTCGGAAAAAAGCAGGGCGTAGCAACTCAGTGAAACCTCACCTTTGCCACGACTTAATGGCTTATCTAAAATACTCGCTTTAGGACGAGTAGAAAGATTGAGGTTTATCTTCTCCATGTTTTATGGGGCACTTATTCCACCAAGTTCAATTGTCGGGCAATTTACTACACTAAACAAAAAAGTGGTTTGTTTACAAATAGTCTGTCATGTTGTCATGTTGTGCAAAATTTCACACAATGAAATATTTCAATTGACATTTCCTTTGCTTTTGAAGTCGAGCTCTCAGCTGTCAGCCCAGGAAAACATAAATAAAACCACGCTTTCGGACCACCAGTAAACCGAGAACCATGCATAGAACAACCATCGCAAAAGTTACGAAATTGTCCGCTGACGAGCTGAAAAAGTCTGCAAATGACGGTGTATCGTGTGTGTTTGAGGTGCAATCGAATGAAATCCTTAGCTTACGGCCACGTGACTGTGAGCACATCGTGAAAGGTGTGCGGCGCTGCGTGATGGACAAAGTGGGCCGGTACCATTCGAAGGTGAATGGTATCGTGCTTGGATATGCAAAAATACGCGTCGAGAATACACTGTCCGCTTTTCGAACGGACAGTCCGTACCTGCATGTGCGTGCGACGATCGACTACTTCGTGTTCCAGCCCCGGATAGGCTCAACACTACGTGGTACGGTGAACTACGTCTCGAAGGAGTTCGTTAGCGCCATGATTTACCAGGTGTTCAATGTTACTGTGAAATTGAACGGCAAATCCAAAAAGCATGGCATCCAACAAGGAAGCGAAATTTCTTTCATAATCAACGCTTGCGACATGAAGAGTGCCATTCCCATCATCGATGGAGAGCTCGTGCATACCGAAACGGTCGCAGCGGTACGTATCAAAGAGGAGCCATCAACGGCAAGTGATGCCACGAACGAAGATTCCGAACCAGATGGTACGACCGATAAGGAGGATCTGCACACCGGAATGACTGAGGTGAATCAAGAAGGAAAAACGAAAAAATCCAAGCAGAGCAAGAGAGCGCTAAACAGTTCCCAAGACATCAGCAGCTCGGCAGTAAACGGACACGTCGAACAAGATCCTACAATTGAGGAAGATGATCTTCAATTCGATATAAATAAGGTCAAAGTTGAAGGTTCTGCGAAAAAATCAAAAAAGAATAAGAAAAACGAGTCCGAGGAGACCAACGATTCAACTTTGCTTGGAGATGATGCACCGAAGAACGGAGACCACAGTTCGCCAGAGCCTAATAAGGACGAACTTATTCAGTCCCTCTTTGATGATATGTTTGGGGATCTGGATGAAGAACCATCAGCCAGCAAAAAGCAGAAGAATAAATCTAAAAGGGAATCCAACTCCAGGAAGGAGCAAACCGGAAATGGTGTTGCGTTAGAGTCGTCTGACTCCGTTGATGCTGACAAGTCGCATGTTAAGAAAAGGAAAATTAGATTTGATCTTAATGATACTGTTACATACATCAAATCTGAACCCACTGAAGAAAAAAAGAGGAAGGTCAATAAAGAATGAATGCACCTTGCTAAATCGCATGAGTTCAATCAATATGAAGACTGAGTATAGACAAGCAGTTTATAGTAATTCATTTCATATGTCCTTATTTTCATTTTTCTTTAGTTTATTAGAATTATAAATATTTGCTTTTTACAAATATCTCTTCATTTTCTTTTATCCACTTGTCCACGGTCCATTCTCTCGCTCTGCTGTCGGCCTTCCACACCACTCCAATTATTTCTGCTAGCGTTTTATCCTTTTCGCTGAATACGGTAGCGCGGAGCCATACGACGTTTACTTTTATCCGATTACGATCATTCCGATCGATGTGCGAGTGGCATATATTCATTGTAGAGAAAGAAATCAATTGAAAAAAATCCTCTCATTCCAATTCATCTCTATTCGCACAACGAACTCTTCGTCGGCTGCCACCGTCCGAGTGAATAATGTTTAAGATTTCATTACATTTCCATTCGTTCTATGCTAGATAATAAGCTTCTTTGTTTTTTTTGTTTCGTAGATGATTAAGTAGCTGCATGATCAAATGAAGTATACAGCATTTATAATTCGATGGTACTTTAGTCGCACTTTCCCGCGATTCTATTCTAAACGTTCTAACCTGGTTCAACGTACCATCGAAAGATGTTTTTTCTTTTTGGTTTCATCTTCACTATTCAGTGAGCGATCGACACAAATTTGTTGGAAAAATAATGATTTTCATTTAATTTATTATATCTTTCAGCGACCATGCACTCACATTAGACTCTAATACCTCTTTTTACGGAAAGTTTTGCGACATTTCTCGACAACAGTACAACATGAATATTTGAATTAGAATACATACTTTATGCGTCCGTTGCCGTCTAGCTCAGCTCCAAACAACGCGTTTTTGCACTCTTGCTGTGCATTTACATATTGGTTGTTTCTGTTTCGTTTATTACATCTGGGTTTCAACGGTTATTTCATCTCGATCATCTTCCCTCCTGACGTCGGTGTGTTTTACTGTGTATGATTCAGTTTTACCTTTTTTACCCATATTATGGGGCGTACGTGTGTATGAGTATAATTATTCTTAGTAATATTATATATATTCATATATGTATATATATAATATATATCTAATCGATAACACAATCTTCCTGTCACCATTCCGGCGGTTGGATTTACCTTTTTTTCATGATATAATAGCGAGCACAGGATCGAGATACGCATTCAGTGTTCAATCCATCTCAAAGGATCAATCGGACCATTATTGAGCCCTTACAACAGTCCGACCAGACCCTTTGCCAGCGTTGTTTCCTCTTCCTCAACCGGCAAGTTTCTACAAAAATTGCCTATTGTTTACCAGCATTTTATATGCTCGTCCGTACACTATGGCTGGGATTGTGCGTGATGTACAATGTAATGTATGATAGAACCAAAAACGATGTATGAAAAAATTAACACGTGCTTATTTTGATTCCATAAAAAAAACATATTCAAGCATTTGAGCTACTTTCCATCTATAAATAAGCCATGGTGGTTTTTTTGGTTTCGTAATTTAAAAAATAAACTGATTCACCCTCTGGAACCTGCTATTGTAGCATAAGAGTTTTGCAGCACTCACAAAACATACAACAAACATTCCCGAATGGCAATCAGATCAGATCCGCGGAAGTGCTGTGTTGCTTTCCGAATGGTTTCATTAATTTTACTTTTCAAACGACACTAACCGGAGAGATGACGAACCCATCAGCAGTTCGAGTGTCGGCGGAACTCCTAATATCGCTTTTCGTTAAAGAAATAACATGTAGATCTTGCAGTAGGAGCGATTTAGTAACGTATAAGCGGAATTACATATCCGCGTCATAACAGAAACGAAGATATTTTCAACAACATCTATCTCTGGTTGCCACCAGAACTTTTGGCGTTCTATTGGCGTAGAAATTGATACATGTCGTACACGCTATTTTTATACTAATATATATATAATAAAACAGTAATAACCGCACCGGTACCGATGTGGGTTTTAGGATAACAACCAGTTATACATCTCTGCTCTTGTTCCCGAATCCGACGCCATCGGTTTTCGAAAAGAAAGAAAGAAACCTAATCATATTATAGAAAACCCGTGTACTTTGCGTACAACTTATTTGTCGCTACTATGCACACTCTCTTTCTCCTTACAGTACTAAGTAAAAAACAAACAAAACAATCACATAATTGTATTCTTTTCTTTTCTTTACATGACACACTTTCCAGTATTTGTTGGCTAGTCCTCGCCCTTTGATTAATTCCATACCGCAGCGCCGCCCTAAAGGTCCATGGGCACCAGGAATGAAATCATAGCTTTACGAACGTTAAAGGTAAGGATTGGTGCCAAAGCGAAACGTCTCATGAGATGAAACAGAGTGGCCTTAAAGTAATCTAAATTACGAGAGATTTCATTTCAATCCTTTTATCGCTTACACGCATACCGCACTCGCTGTTCTCATCTTAAAGCCACGACAATCATAAATTTTATGACTGTGCATACATACCAGGGAAAAATTCTATGTTTATTACAGCCAACAGTGCCCTCCAAGCCAGTTCCACAAGTTATTCCACGAATTTATCTGCAAAGGATTAATGGCTACTCTCATCTTCGTTGCGCTCTTCGTGTGTGAATGTGAGGTGTTCTGCGCTGGGAAATCCACTTCGTCGTATTTTCGCAACCATAATCCTGCCTCACGCACAACACGACGATCATTTTAATCCACACATTTCTCGTTCTAGAAAGGGGGTGTATTTTTTTTCGCACACGTTAGCCACTATAAATTGCGGGTCATTATCGCGGCTCTATTTTCTACAAAGTTTCATTGTCATTCTAAGTAGTTTTTTCTGTAGCAAAGTGGGTTTATGAAGTTATGTATTGAGAGTTGAATTTCTTTTTCTTTGTATTTTTACTTGCATCCTCTGGCAACCAGCGATGCTGGGAGGAGTGTCAGCGGTGCAAGAATTACCCAACCACATTTGTCCTTTTGCAATGATATTACGAACCATGGACACTGGGATTCAGCGCATTCCATGCTATATTTTGTTTTCTATTTATTACCAGTGTTTTATTTGTGGATTTTTATTTGTGTCACTTAACTTTGCAGCTTTACTGCTCCGGAAACGCCGTGTACGTTTTACACAGCTTCTTTTACCCAACGAAATTTGGTTCGTTCTGCTATTGTTTTCTGTTCAATTTTCATTTTCATTGGTAAATGTATTTCCTCTTCGTATCGGAGTTTCTCTTTTCTCTTTCTTTCCATCAGCAGCCCACTGCCATCCGTACTTTGTCATCAAAATTTTCTTTCTCACTCGTTAATCCACTCACTTAAACCTACTGGGAAACAATTAGGCAACGCGTCCGAACTATGCATGACATCTTCGTTCATTTTGATCTCCTTAGTTCCACAAACATGGCCACCTTCTAGCCCCCGTGTACCGTACACGACATCGGCGGACTTTCCAATGCGCAGCGATGGCGCTCGTTTAAACTTTGGTTAATTAGCGGGTGCCGTGCGGTTACGGCACACTTTTTTGTTAGGATTGGTGTTGTCTTCTGCCTCACTTCATGTCCCCGTCGTCTTGATCCTGCATTTCGCGCGAATACCCTTTCATTTATCCTTTTCCGAGATTTCTTGCGTTGCGTTGCTATTCATTTGTGTACTCTGGTTATCGTTGACTGCCCTCGTCCTTCAGCACTTTTCGTACCACAATTGGAATGGGGGAGAGAAAAACTCGACAACAAGTGGGTTGTGGGAGGATTAAGCTTCAAGATTCATGTCATTATCACCACTACGATACGAGTGACCACCATCACGGAGAAGGTGGTGGTTTGTTTTATCAAACTGCAAATGCTACTCCTGTGTGTCTGTGTGTGTGTTTGCGTGCGGAATTATGATGGGCAATTTTGGAAATTTTGCATCAGTAAATGCGTTGCGTTTCTCTTGTGTTACTATTTCTCCTTTGTGGCGTAATGGTTTATTTACGGTGAAGAGCTGCACTGCGGCGGCTATCTGCAATGAGCACACGGACATTAGCAAATAGAAAGAAACATCGGTTCCGGGAAGTAAAAAAACCTACCAATCCAGCCGGTTAATACTTGTTAGGTTGATGATCTTGATCGGATGTCAAATTTGCGGTTTGTGCTTGCCTCCGCACAACCGACACGAGACACCGATCCAGTGGCAAGCGCGCAACGGCGGGTAGCACCAAAGGCATGGCACCAGCAGGGAAAGCAATGCCAAACCGATCCACCTGGGGGCACAAAAAAAAGGTATCCGTGTGAGTATGGTTTCTGGCTACGGTAAATAATGTAACTGACTCACCGCTTCGTGCACCCCGATTCTCCGGTGCAAAGGCACGGATGAGCTGCAGTTTCGCCCTCCGAGTCCTTCATGCAGTGATAAAGCATACAGCGCGCACATGGCATCCCGGATACATTTTCGATCGCCGTCCGGAAGCAGTCCGGTGCGTAATCGCACGAACCTTTGTGGTTCCACTCGTCGTTGTAGAACTCCTGACAGTATCTGTGAAATGGTAAAATAAAATAAACATTCATGCTTCTTAGCTCAAGTCAAGCAATGTGCATCCAACATTACCTGCACCGAAGCCGTGTTTTGATTAGCGTCCCTTCCTTCATGATCGGCGGTACAGAGGTGGCTCCAATGCTAGCCGCAGCGTCCAGGGCGTTCCGTTTCTTGAGACTGGAGGTCGAGTCGCGCCGCCCACCGATGAGTGATCCGCTGATCGGTGGTTCTTCGATGACCGGATAGTTATAGTCGTGCACCTTCAAGTGATAGAAATTATACTTTAGCTTGATGTCGCACGGCTGCACGGCGGACCAACATGGTGCGTGTCAACGGAAGGAAGTATTGAGGTTGCGGATGATGGCACGGTGCGGTTGCACCGGTTCAATTGCCGCATTTAACGGTCGATTGTGTCAACCATTCAACACCATTTTCAATCAACAAATCGTGTTTTGTTTGTTATTTGTTTCGAGGGTAGAAGGACGTAGTATGCATGCACGAAGAAAAAGAGAAAAACGGATTATAGAGAGAACGCCTTTTCTCAGTCGATGGCAAATTAAGCGTGACCTATTGCTTCTACCTCGTTTTTTCGCAAAACAACGACACACTACGGCACAACGCTACCCTGAGGAGGCCATGTTCACTGACCTTTAGATAAATCGCAACGAATAGGTAATGTCCATTTCCCTAACCATAAAACATAGCAAGACTCTGAAAAAGCTTTTGCAGATAAATGTGACAATCGATAGCAGGCTAGTGAGTATAGCAACCTTTCCGAGCAGCCGAGATGGGTGGTGTTTATTAAACCTACGTTCTAGTTCCACGCCTACTGTTGTGTTCATGTACATTCGAATGATTGCTCATCACCTTCCTCTTCATTTTGAATATTTTTGACAAACCTACACTCTACTTTGCTTTCGATCTAAACGCAGCGCACACTAGATGATCTCAGATTTATCCTGCACTACATGTTATGCAATGTATGTATCTCTCTTTTATTCTGCCTGGCTCTGCCTATTGTTGGTTTTTTTTTTTGTAAAAGCAATTTGAAAACAAGCGATAGACGGAATTAACCACCTATCTGGTTCCGATGCAGGAACGGACTGGATACTCACGTCGGTAATCTGAACGTACGAATAGTTATCACCAGGTACTAGAGGAGTCACTTTTTCATCACCAGGCTTGCTGCTGCTGATCAACGGTGATGGTTTATCGCCCGATATGTATTGAATACTGGATTGCTGCTGCTGTGATTGTTTATCGACGCTATCTAAAAAGGGGGACAAAGAGACACAACATCAGTTTAATCATGAGGCGCACTGATGTGCACCCAATACGTTGTTCATTGGGCAAAACTGGGAGACTTACGATGACTTCCACTGCCTTCCGAGTTGGATCGTGATTCCGAAGGTTCAATCGGTAAGTCCAGCGTCTGTTCGGAGGATGTTGCGGCCGGGCGGGAAAGTGTTGAAACCGAACCAAACAGAAATAGTAAGTCAAAACGAACCGATGGTACGGTGGATTTTATGCTCTACTCTCGTTCGCCCTAACTGGCACAAGTGGACTGACTTTGGTCTTTTATACGTGCTTTGCTAAAGCACCAGGACCTGCTTCCGTTCAGTATCACCGACAGAAGCGGAATGGCACCACTAGGCTAGTCCACATCGGGCCTACGGAAGGCAAACCAATGCGTGTGCTACCCTCCCGAGAGTATCGCGATCGGTTTGCCATCGCCTTTCCTGCCCCCATGGGGAAGGATTGTTGGTTACAACACCTACCATGAACACGTCGTCTTCTCCAACTGTTTCGTCGTCATCGTCGTCGTGGTTTTCATGATCCCCGGCACCGTCGGGAGTAAGCAAGCGTAAAGAGGACATCGCATCGATGGGATGGTACATGGCGTAGGCAGTAGCGGGAGCAGCCGTAGTAGGAAAAGTAGTAGTAACATTTGGTGTCGTTGTATCATCCATACCTACAAACAATTAGATACCAGAAACAAACCGGTGAAGCATTAATAAGATTGACTTTGGTAACCCCACTTTGGGACACGATAAGCAAAGCGAACATAAACGAACGAAAGAAAACGAAACTATAAACTATTACTCAATGGCAACTTGAAGTTTACACGTACAAAACACAACATGTTGGAAAATCTTATTTCACGTAGGACATTTCTTATATCTGTAGGCCTGGCACAAATATCCGAGTCTACTTGAGAGGATGGGGGCTAGTGGAAACCCGGGAGAGGAAGCCTTCCAAGGGCAGACGAAATGTTTTGTTTTTTGGCCAAGAGGATCCTGGCGGCGGGAACCTACGAAGGTTTCCTACTCAATCTTACGTAATGTGAGCTAATAGTCTAGAGGGGGATAGTCTTCCCAAACGAACGACACCGGAAAAGTTTAATTTGCGTGACAGTAGCGTGGTTATGCAGGCTAGAGTTTCCCCTAGAGTTTCTTTCGGGACTGACCCTTGAAGGAATGGTTAAATCTCTAGTCGACCGTTACCGAAAGGGAGCCGGCCTGTGCGACTCCGGGGAGGCCGATTATGGTAGCAGGTATTTAATCCACTTTATGCTCCGGACAGACGCAAGTCAGTAAAGCGAATGCGTTTTACTTCTTGGTGTATGGTATGGTGGAAGCGGAGAGTTATATATTTTTAATTTAAACATAAAACCATATAATTTAAAATAAAGTTTAGAACACACAGGCAAAGGACAGGGTCAACTATGCAACACATATATATTTTGGAACAACGGACAAACAAAACAAACTCCACATAAAATCCAGCACTAAACTGAAGCAAACACATACTGGGAGTGCAACGATACAAACAGAAAATAGGACGCTCCATTTTAAGGCACTTCTTTTCCTCGTAAACTTACCAGGTGCGCCAAGTGCCATGAATGTCATGATAGACATCGACATAGTATAAAGAAGGTTAGAAGCATAATCGGTGGCGATGGTAAAACATTTCCGTCATGAGGTTCGATAAGGTATTTAGAATGCGCACGCAGCCAACGCAAGAATGTGAAAGAAAGAGAGAAAGATAAAGTGAGCCAAACAAACGGACACCTGAACCTGATGATGTTTAAAGTGTTATTGGACATTGGAAAATAATCGAGACTCAGGAATTGGCTGGCGCCGAAAAGAACCATCGATTCGTTAGCTTTGCATTCTAACATGCCCGACGTCACCCCTTTCCCTTGTTGAAGGCACAGGTGAGGTCAAACTCAACCAGGTTATGAGCATAGAGAAGGATCTCCCAGCACGACACGATGCTCCGTCCTCCCATCGGTATCCTTTTTTTTTGGTTTTTGTCTCGTTTCGCTGCCGATGATGGTGTGAATAGGGTGTCGTATGTCGTCGTCGTTGTCACGCAGTCTCATAATGCTCACCATCAATGAGGTCATCGTAGGCACGGATGATTCCCTTGTCGAAAGCCCTCGCATCGGCGGCCGTCTGAAAGGTGAGCCCGTTCCGTTGCTTTCCAGCGCGCCAGTGATGGAAGGTAGGCATGACTTTGAAGTACTGCAAGTCTCTATTTATAACACAACTTAGTATAACCTAAAATTAGACAAACGGGCAGTGGAAACCGTGAGGAAAAAGGAGGGAAACATTCATTAGTTCCGGAAAAAGGGTTGAAGATACGATGGGTTTGAGGGGGGGGGGGACTTACGGTTTGGTCAGATATTCTTTGTCCGTAGATGATGTACTCGTGACCGCCACCGTCCGGTGGCAGTCGGGCGCGTTTGCGGATGGAAACGTTCGCCAGGCCACCGCCTTGCAGTGGTAACCATCCTTCCGTGCTTTCATCTCTGGCCATCACTTGTGCGCGTACTCTAACTAAGAAATCACTGTGAAATAAAATGAGAAAATAGCGGGAATGGGAATGGTTAGTCTATTTGCTGCAACAGTTCCAAAAACTAGCTTTTAAAAGGTTTTACATAAGACATTTTTTAATCCCTCAGAATTTCCCTGTTGCATTTGCAACTCTTTCTTGTGCGCCTTTGCTTGCATCACATTCGCTTCCGATGACGTTCCATCGTCAGCAATGAAAGGTTTACATTCGCGTCTCCTTTCCCGACACTCCCCTCAGCAACCATTTCCAACTAATGAGAAATAAACATCCTTTCAGTTAAATGTTTACCCTCCTGCTTCCCCGAGGTCACATTTCCCGAATGCACTTATGCTTTCGGACCCCTCAGTTCCACCGTGCCTTCAGCCCCTCTCTTCTTTACCCTGAACGTCATCGGTCGTCCTTGTTCAACAGTCCGCTTCTGGTTCGTTCTGGCTCGATGTTCTCGCTTCCGCGAGCTGTCCATTGCCCTAAAGGACAGTGAAATTACCATCATCGTCAGCATCATCACCATCACCGTCATTCAAACTCCCACCCCGTTCCGATGGCGGTGGCCTTCCCCTCCGCCTTGGTCCGAAGCGAAGGCCAGTGGGAAAACCACAGCGAAAAACAGAACGACGCGATGGGAGAAGGGACACCGTTTTTCCGAGCGCGCACGACGCATCGCGCAAAAACATTCCGAAAATAATCCCATTCATTCTTTTTCTCTAATTTTCATTGATATGCGTGCTTCCGTGCTCCGTGTGGTTCCTTTCTCTCTCTCTTTTTAGGTTTGTGTATGTGGGTATGCGCACTCGCGCTCTCGGGTTCTCTCTTCTGAGGAGATGACATGCTCCTGAGGGGGGTCACGGTTTGCTCACCACCCCCACCCATTCATCCCCATAAACATTCACTTACATTCACGAAAACCTAACTGTCCACCGTGTCCCTTCCTAGGAGCAGGAGGAGGTGAAGGAGTTTGAGGAGGACGACCTCCCTGTCATCCCATGTCGTGAATCGATTTGAAGGAAAACAAACGAAAACGGTTTGGCAAACGGTTTCGGTTGGCCACCGAACCGAGGTAATGTTGGATCATCATCTTTCCATGTGTTTTTTATTACAGCATCGAAATGAAGGATGGCTGGATCTCGCGATTTTCGAATCATAAGTTGGTAAACGGTGATTGCATGAACAGCCAACAAACAAATATTCTGTTCCTTTTTCCACATCGGACTGGTAAAACTTTCAGAAACAAAATCGCACATTGAAAGACCCTACCATGTTCAAACTTCCCATTCAAATATAGTTAAAAATGCAAGTTGTATACGAGACAGAAGACAATTTCCAAAAGGGAGGAAAATGGCGTAACATCCGGTAGCAAAAAGGATATACAGAGTCTCAGAGGAAGCCAAAAGCGGTACAATGGAGTTGTTATTTGGGTAGTTTTTGGCCAAAAGTATTTTAGTGGTACATTATTTTAAAAAGGGCTGATAAAGATTATAAAGCCGAAAGTTTCGCTGACACTTGGGTTTTTTTAATAGCGCCACAAATGAACATCAAACAAAATACATCTACTTATGTGGCACAACATCCCCTAGTGGGACAAGGCCTCACTACTCCAAACACATCCTTGTGCCAAAATCATTCGTTTAAATTCTTGTGCTTAGTTAACAAAAACCATCGTTAAGAAACGAATTACCTATTCGATATGAACAATAGAGAGATAAAATGCTGGCCAATTTTTATACCATTTCAAGTGAAGCATGAACAATATGAAAATAAGTTGCCTGTGCAAAACCAAATGTACATAATTGCTTGCACATATGGTACAAACCGTCCATTTAATGGCCTTTTCTTTTCGCCACCGTCGATCGTGACGGCGCCAGGCGGGAAGACGTTGCTAGGATTCGACGGTCACACTTCGCTACGCGTCAGCAAGTGATCGTGACGGGCCTGCCTTTTAGCCAGCGTTTTTGCTTATACTAACCACCATCATCATGTCCGGTGTTTCAACGTGCTCCAAACCCACGACGAACGAATGCGTTCATTCATAAAAGATCGCGAAGGACCGATCCCCTGACCGAAGTGGGATAGGGGGCATAGGGTTGGGTCAGCAAAGAGCCACCGAAAGAGAGCACGTCGCCTACTACATCCGATTTGGTGGTCCGTGGTCAAGTGGGAAAAGGCCGGACGATGCGCGTCCGCGAGATATTATTAATGATCACCGTTTCCTGAGCTCATTCTCATCGCATCGTGGTTGGTTCGCGTAGTTCTGGTGGCGAGGGTGTTAGCCCGACTGACATTTGCGTCCGCTCGGCGTCATCCGACGTAAGGCCACGTGCGCGCATAGACGTGCGTCTGGGGGTTCGTTTAAACACGATCCTGCCGCCAAAAGACAATCCAGGAACCGCAGACGGGACTTGGACGGACTACGGAAGAAAGCTTGCACACCAGGGGGGGAAGGGGAATTCCTTCGATTCCTTTCCAATACCTCCCCCTGGCGTCCCTTCCTCTTAGCGCGCCTATGAATCACGCCCGCGCGCGTCCTTGCAATCAAGATCAAGCACATTTGCCAACTATTTTTAAGCTTGGTATTTAACTTTATGTCCGTCTTCAATCCCTTTTTCATACGCTGCCCTGTGCGAGTGGTACTTTAATAACGAAAGTAAAAAAAGAAACGACTCTTCCACCGTATCAATAACACCCATTGACGTCAAACCGCGTGAGGCGATGACTTTGGCGATTCGATAAGATCAGCAACAAAAATCATCGGCCCAGTTTCTGAACGCTCCGAGAGGAAAATTGGAGAACTCAGGAATCATAAACAAAATTGCAATATTTTTGATTCCGTATTAAACACACGAATGACATAACCCTTACTCATTTTTATTGAAACATACGACAAGTTAGCATAACCTTCAAATGGGCCATCAACCGGAAACCCACCATGCAAATCAGAAGTATTCAAAACAAAAAGAAAGACTCGTAACCGCTTTCTACAAGCAACAGCACTAGGCGTGGAATTTGGGATCATAATAAGGCTTGATAAGGAGCAAATAGAAACTGTACAGTCTGACGAAAAGGAAGAACGAAAGTGTTCCAAGCTTTAGGCGCAGCAAAAAGGAAAAGGCGAAAAGTGAAAGAAAACATAGAATATCGAAATCAACATTCGACAATCATGTTTTTAATGATTCTTTGTTCTCGCCAGATCCATACGCTAGTCCTGAAGATTCTTGAATCTTTGCCGAACCATAACGATTTATAGAACTTCAGAAAACCATGAATGTCTAGAGATTCGAATCTACCAATGAATCTTGGATGAATCGTGATTAAGACAACGTAACATTTCCTACGGACGATACCCACGATACTGATCATGATGATGGTGATGATAATAATGACGATGTACATGATGCACATGCAGAAGCTGGACTCCGACTAGCAACAGTAAAGGGATGCCTCTGCCTGCGTCCTAAACGCCTTTCCGTAGGCCGCCGCCATGACACTGTTGGTCGCGGAAAAAAAGCCTCCACCGACTCCTGTTGGCCTAGTTTCGCGGGCGGCGAGGGTGGCGTTCAGTTCAGTGCTTTTCATTCTTTACCTCGTGCACACTGGCACACGCGAACGTGTCGGTACACGAGGAGCCTAGCGCAGAGAGTCGAACATGCTGCTGCGAACATGGCGAGGCCAGCATTTTCTCTCTGAATGACTGAAATTCGACGTCCCCGCAGCAGGTGTGTGCCATCATCCCCCGTCTCCGGGGAAATCCCTCGCGGGATCAAGTGAATGACACGTACGGTGCTGTGCGGTGTGTGGTGTGGTGTATTTGTCCTGCCATTGAAAGGATTCACACAACGCTCGGACGAAGGGCTGGGTATTGAGGGAACTGTTTTTCTCTTCGTTTCTTCGTTCTTATTCACCAAACTGCACCCAGTTTCGATCGCACACGTTGAGGTGGGCGCATTCGTGCGAATTATGATGATGGTTTCGTGCTGCTGCTTCATGTATCCTTGAAACTATCTCCATTTCGCTTCTTTTTTTCCCTTTTGGCATGCGTAGCGCATGTACAACAACATTTTTCCCAAACAGACACGACGAGAGGGGTTTCATCCACCAATGGTTTCGTTGAGCAGACTTTATAATCCAAATTTAAAGAAATTAAACGATTGAATCGCCACCTTCGCACACCGATGAAAACTGTTTGATTATATGGCCTCAGAAATTCGTTTATTCGATTCGAAAAATGGCTTATTCGATAATATTTCTAGTGTCCATAATTAAAATACAAAGGTTCTGTGCGACAAAATTAGAAAGTATGTTAGATTGATTCCAATTTGGTAAAAAGGGATCTCCATGATATCGCAGGAAAACAGGACCTCCTGATCGACATGGTAATAATGATCGTAATGGCGATATGTTGATGATGGCGAAGTTGATGGCTTCCATTACAGCACAGGGTGAGCAAGAAACGTCCAGTCAAAGGACCCAACCGACAACCGTGGTACATTTTACTCAATGAAATCCAGCGACATTTGCGGCCGTTTGCGCTCATTCATAAAAAAACGAAGCAAGTCACGCACACTTCCACCCAATCTGGTGCTGGCAGCGCGATGATGGTGTGGCATCGTTATGTTGGCTGCTCGCTGAACGCCAAAGAGAAATGCTAGAGAAATTCACATCGTCCGCGAGCATACATTTTCGTCCGATGGATCACCACAGTGCGAACCGTCTCTGTCGCTCTTTTGCTCCTTCTTCTGTTGCTCTCAGGGTCAGGGATTGCTGGTAAGGACTTTTGCTCACCCCCAACCCCCCACCACCACCATAAGGCGTTCATGAGCTCAGGTGAAACGAAGGGTGATTCTGTGTCTAGTTTTCCCTTAATTGTTCGTGCCGTTCACGAAACCCAATTTTTCCAAAAACGGATCAGCCTACTTCAACACACACAATCTTTTCCCTGACACCCCGATGGGGGGAAACTAAGAGCGTACTTATCCAACAAGGATGTAACTGGGTCAGGTTTTTTCTTGGGAATTTAGGACACTGTTTTACAGTAATGTTCAATTTCATGACAATACATAATCCCACTCATTTTAAACGATGATTATAATATTAGCAACAGTTATAAAAATTACTCGAGGACATATTTGGTGGTCAAAAAGGGTTTTGGTAAGCTCCTAAGAACATCATAAAACATGCATGCCAACCATGATAGTTTAAGCATCATTGTGACAACACACGGAGGGTCAGGTGTTTTAGGGATTGGGTCCGACAGGCGCGCGCGCGCACCCACACACACACGCACATGCAATCCCACATCCCCCTGAAACACACGCCGAAGGGAACCAATAAATATATCGCTGTTTGTGAATCACGCACCGTGAATAAACACGGCACCCAATGCACGAAACGATGAATGATTTTTCCGTTCTCTCGGAAAATGGCCCTTTGGTTTTCCAATTCTCTTTCTCGCGCTCAGTTGCTACCGTTCGCTCCTAGTTCTCTGCCTCCCTATCAGGCATGAACAGCAAGGATTCCTCGACTGTGGAGCTCGCATTGATGGTGGCGCTATGTTGTGTAGTTGCCAACAACATGCTCTGGCAGCTCTTGAATCTAGTGGTCGGTGTGTGTTGGTGACCCACCCGGCTGGAAGGCTGAGAAACACACACACACTGCCATTGGTACCGTTCCATTGATCTGGCGTTGGGTCGCGGTGATGGTGGTGGTAGTGGTGGATCCTTTTCCGTTGCTCAATGGAATCAAGGACTACTTTGTTCCACTTTTGCCCGTTGATGCTTGACTTTCCATTCATTTCGTAAGCCCCGAGAAGCAATCGATCCTCACTAGTTGAGGTCACTTTCTGTGTACATTCTCACCCTGTCAAATGTACAGCAAACATGCAGGATATAGGTGGGGCTGCTAAACGGTGGTCAGAAATACACCGTTTGTACGATGATTTCGTGATTCATTAAAGGTTTACAACATTTGTCCTATTTGCTTGTACCTAAGCTATTTTAGCTATAAGTATCCGCCTAAAAATTGTTCTGTCTGGTAACGTTCATATGCCATTGTTTCCATGCTATTGCTTAACTTCAGATAAGCTACATGTCTCTGTATAGGTGGATGGATGTTGGTGACCATATTTCTTTATTTTCGGTGAGTCTCAAAAAAGGATATCCCACGTCTGTGCAACACGAATATAGAGGGAGAAGAACTATGTAGAGAGAGAGAAAGGAAGCGAATGACAAACAGGGAGAGAAAGTGGGAGTGTAGATCGAGGAAGAGATAAACACTCCGAAGCGATAAAACGCCAGGCGTTTCAGGATAACAAGAGAGCGAGCGAAAAGGATGCTACAGAGAGGGCAACAACGGTGACATTAAGTAGAAGTTTCTAAAAACAGAAAAATTAAAACGAAGGGCAGTTACCACTGGGAACCAACAAACTTTCCGTTTCGTTGTTCACAACGGTTTGGGAAAAATGTAATCATTTGGCAAAAGGGTTAGTAGTTTGTTTGTACAAAAGAGTATGCTTAGGACCTGCCAAAAGCAGGAGGTTGGGAGCGTTGGGCGACAGACACTTACTCTTCATATGCCTCGGTCATGGTTAGAAATCTCGAATATACTAATATTTTGCGGTCTCAACACTGTTTTCACCATTTTTGTAACTGTACATGGGCTCCGAACCGAGCGACGACGATCGACGACGACGACGACGGCGGCGACGATGCTGGAGGATGTAGCTGCGCAAGTTGTCACTTTGCGTTAACAGCTTCCGTTTGCTTCACACTGCTGCCCCGCTCCTCGGTGGTGGTCCTCCTTCACCACACACACCCACACCACACCAATATCCACCGTTTGGGGCGATCGTTGCCGTCTGGGATGCGATCCTGCAAGCAGGCAACACAGCCTTCCTGCTGCGGTTTTCCGTTTCCGGAACGAAGACGCACATGGGAGCGTTACATTCAGCTGCGTTTTGGCAACAACAGCAGGGGTCCAGGGGAAGGGACTCAGCAGCCCATGCACGGAAGGATCCTCACGCACGACCGCAATTTTACTTCCTTCCTTTGCTCTTAACCAGGGTGGCGTAATCCAACTGCCACCGAAGCACCTTCGCGATTAGCAAAGGAAGGGCGGCGATGTAAGCACTTCTGTTGATATCACTTGACACTAATGTATGGCCCTTCCTCGTTGCCCCTGGGCACCTCCTGGGTATGCTGTTTAATTAAACTCTCACGCGTTATCGCACGGACAACCCCCAAACGCACCTATGCACTCCCTACATACAGACAAACACACACACACACACAAACGACACACTGCTAGGGGTGGCTTCCTGCGCCGATCCAAGGAAACACTTTTTTCATGCCTCCTACTTCATGCTGGTCCAACAGCGATCCTTCCAGCAGTAATGCATGGACGTCCCATGCACGAACGCACAACGGATGAAACTTTCACGGTTTTCCAGTGGGGTGCCGCTGGCCTGACCTCCACCCGATTGCGTTTTTTTTTCTCACGATGTTTGACTACGCAAAATGGAAGTATTTGTTGTTGCTTCACGGATTGCCATGAACACTAGCACTGTGCATCCTTTGCATCACAATGTAACGATGGCACACACGAAAAAACCACACGCCAGGACCTTCTGCAAAGGAAGACACACAAAATAACAATAAACCAACAACAACACTCACCACCACCCTTTTTCTTCCTTAACCTAACTCGTGTGTGTGTGCGTGTGTGTGTGTGTGTGTGTGTGTGTCTGTGGGTGTGTATGCGTGTTTGTGTGCATGAGTATGTATGCATGCGTGCGTGTGTGTGTGCGTGCGTCTTGTATGTGTGGGTGTTTTGGCGTGACAGCTAAAAAAACTGAAACTTTGGTATCAGGAAAATCCGTGCCGTACGCGAAAGGGCTACACAATATGCACAAATGGTGGGTCGACAACAGGCAGCAGCTCCTTCACCGTTCCAAAAGATGGTCGAAACACAGTTGTTGCCACCATCAAGGGTTCTCGGGGTTTTCTTTTTCCTTTCCTGCTCAACGATGCTGTCTCCGCGCTGTCTTTGTACTTGTACACGCCCGTCCTGCACCACGCAGAGCACTTTGCTCTGGCGGTACAACACACGACAAAGTGGGCCCAACGCACAATACGCTGCTGCTAGCTGCATTGCCTACTATTGGTTTACTGCTTGAGCTACGCACAGGCATACATGCACACATATTCAGCGCACCGAACACTGAAACTCTGGCAGACAGGACTCGGAAACAGGACACACCACATCAGCACGGTCGAAGGGACTAGTTTGCAGCAACGAGCGTCCAGGATAGTGTTGGCAGAATCGGGATTCGGATGATTCGAAGACTCGATCCCTTGACGGATTCTGAAGGATTGGATCCCATTTGACGTTTGAATCAGATTTAATTTGTTTGGGATTCGAATCAGACTTAATTGCCCGGCTGACAAAGTCGTCATGCTTTCTCGTTTTGCTGTTAACAATCGTCGATTAGACAGAACGAGAAAGCATAAAGATTTTGCCAGCCAGGTGGTTTGGCACCCGAGTATGGCACCCCCGGTATTACGAACGGCTGACCACCGATCTATAATTTACCGTCTTTCGGTCACAGTAACTCTCTACGGAGAGAGGCCTTGTCCCACTTGGGGATGTTGAGCCACATAAGGAAGAAGGTGGTTTAATATCAAGTGTTTGACAGATTGTCAGCTAGATCTGGCACCCAATTCTTGCGACTTGGACCCGATACGTTCCTATAATTTACAGGGCGATCAATACGGGGGGTGCCCATGGCGCAGTGGTAGCGCAAGAAAACACCACGCCGTAGGTGTGGGATCGAATCCCGAGTATGGCACCCCCCGGTATTACGAACGGCTGACCACCGGTCTATGATATTACCGTCTTTCGGTCACAGTAACTCTCTACGGAGAGAGGCCTTGTCCCACTTGGGGATGTTGAGCCACATAAGAAGAAGAAGACAATACGACCATATGTAAAAGTATATTAACCTGCTTTCAACCTCCACTGCATTATGAGTCTAACCCGTAATGTTCTTTTAAGCGAACCGGTAGAGTTCAAAAATTTGAAATTACCGCATGTGTTGCGCTTTGCATAGCTTCAGGGGGAAATCTGAACCGGTAGAAAGACGAGAATCTAGACAGGGGCTCATTTACTCTTTTACCGACCTCGAATTACCGATTCCACGACCTTTTCGACTAGCAAAGTCTGCTACCGGTATGCCATACCGGTTGCATACCTCCAGGCGCTTGAAAACCTCCGTTGGCATACTATACTTTTACCAATCTTTTGAGCGTCCTTCCGTTCGTTCAAATGGCCCACTATCAATGTAGTATTGTATGAAACGCGGGCTTTTGATACCATCAGGAAAGCAAAGTTTCGGATAAATTTAGTTCAAACTCAAGATCGTGCGAATGTTAAATTACAGTATTTATGATCATCACTGACTACCGCAGGTTAATTTGTGTATGTTACAAAATGCGATCGAAGTAACAACCTTCGAATTACATTTTTCAGCTCAGAAGTATACATAACTGCCCTCCTGTACATCGCTGTTAATGTTACACAGAAAAGAACGATTAAAATTAAGGAAAGACTTATCCTAGCCCCACCCGTCATTCGCAACTGGCCGGAGAAGGAAACTAACAAAAACAAAAAAGTAAAATACCATCGTTCGATCACTCAACTTGGAAACACTTAGCCAAACATTGCCACTTTCGAAAGCGGCGCTATGCGTATTATTTGTAGTAAAGAATTGTGCTTTAGTCAGTTGGTGCAAATTCTTCGATTACTATCCCGAAAAAAAAAAACATTGCAAATACGAGATAAAGATGTAAAGTTCGCTTCTCTTTTCTTTTGTTTTTGGTTCCGTTGTCGAATCTTTAAGAAACACTGTCGTCTGAAATCTTTATCACGTTGGCACGCACAAGTACCTGGTGTTTTGTGCTTTGTGTGACTACGCTTATCTAGGCCCTGAAGAATCTACAAAGGTCCTGTGTTTTACTGCTTTTCAGATCACACATTTTCTTCGAATGTGGCTGATTTGAAAGTTTGTTTTGGAAAAAAACGATCACATGTATCCTCGCGGTCAAATGTATCATCGCGGCGGCACACATCTTACTTATCAGGCTGAGAATGGCCACTTGGGGAATTAGATTGATCGTCCGTCAGAAACTGCTGCTGCCGTGTGGGAGTCTGCGAAGCCGAATTCGACGAGGGTTCCGAATCTGAATCGGTCATGGCACCTCCACCGCCTCCACCATTGCGGAAACTGCCCGAGGACCGCATATGCTCGTGGCCGAGCATTGGCGAAAACACATCGATCGGCGGGTACACGTGGTGACGTCGCTGGCTGCCACCACCCCCCGCCGTACCGGCATAATAATGCTCATCGTTATCCGTGCTCCTGATGCTAGCTGAATTGGGCGTGTTGGAAGCGGACCGACGATACGATCCACCGCCACCACCACTCGTTGCCATCATCTCCGAAGGAGGCGACCAGGTGGTCGAGTAGTAAAGGGGCGACGCGAAGCAGTAGCTTCCCGGGCGGTGATTGTTGCCAATATTATCGTAGCTCGGCAGATAGCTGTCCGTTTGACGCGGATTGTAGTACGGAGAGGTACAGGCAAATCCCCCGCTACCACCACCACTACCGCTACCGCCGCCGCCACCACCACCACCACTTCCACCACTACCGCCAACGTGTGAGGGGGTGGATGGCTGCCGATAGCTGTAACTCGGTGCGTACGGAGTCATTGCGCCCCAAATGCAGTTTGCAGCCGTCTGCGAAGCGGTCACAATGTCCGTATAAATACCGCGATGGTTTTCGTACGGTGTTCCCGGATGATACGTGTCACTCCATTTTGCCTGGGACGGCGTGAAATCACCTTTTATGTAAAGCTGTGGGTAAGGAAACACAGTTTCGTTAGATTTCTTATCTCAATTTGCTCCGCATATGTTTCGTTCCCTTACCTGTATAGGCCTTCGAAAACCTTTGCTTAAATGTCGCGGTATCCCCAGCGGATAGCTGTGACTAAACCCGACCTCGGGACTGAGCAAGTAATCGTGAAAACGATTAGGAAAGAACTCAATGTTCTTATAGTTTTCGAAAATAGTTTCCTGCGAACAGAGCGGAAGTAGATAGTTAACAATAAAATATATATATCTGGCAATCAACACACCGATGTTACATACCGTTAGCTTTTTCTTCTTCTTATAACTAGCCCAGTTTTGGGCTTCCAGGATGAGCTTACCACCTGGCCGGAGGTGGTTAAACATCCTTTTGAAAGCTATTTTGAGACCCGCATCCCCGTAGTTGAGGTGAATCCATTTGGTCACGGAAAGGCACAGTATCAGATCGTACTGTTGGGTGTCGTTGTTGATGAACGACTCATCTTTGACGACGTAGTTCATCTGTTGATTGCATTTGATAAGAAATTCGCACCGTTATGACATAAATACAATGAATGATAATCGAACTCCTATTGAAGTCGCCAAACTTATAGAATTTAAATTAAAGGAATAACTTTAAAGTAATTCATTCGCAAAGCAGAGTCGTGGAACCATTTTCTTACCGTTTTAAAGCGAACATTATGGGGGAATTTATTTTCCGGCCGTCCAATGTCCATCTGATATTCCTTTCCGCTCAGATTTCCCATCGTCAGCGGAAACGAGATGGGAAAGTAGTGTGCGTATTCTGTTTTCCCCCGGCCACCGCCGGTCGCATGGTTACCGCTGCCGTGGCGTACGTGATGGTGGTGGTGATGTTGTTGATTCTTCTTCTGATGTTTCCCGCCGAACGGCTTCCGGTGACGTTTCTGTCTCAAGCGCTGCACCAAAGCGGAATGCTTTAACTCGAACTGTTTAGCTTGTTCGAGATCTTCGGCTGATTGCTGTAGTTCGTCCTGCCCAGCAGCTTCCCCCGAGGTTGTAGTAGCCTGTTGCTCCGTCTCGATTTTCGCAACATTTGCAACGCTTTCAACAGGATCGATCGCAACCGATCCAGAATCGGGGGACTTATTCAGTCCTTCGAGCATCGCATCGGTACCACCTGTTGCTCCGTCAATGCAACTCTCTATCCTTTCCCCAGCTGGTAGTTCCGCTACGTGCATGGATGTCGCTAAACTTGCCGTGGCTTCACTAATGTTTGCTTTCGGTAGATCCTCATCCTTTAGCTCGTGCTCATGCTTTTGCTGCCTCTCGGAGGTGACGGTGGCACTTGCTGCTGGTATTGCTCTCCGTCCGGCCGTTCCCGACATGGTCTTCTTCGGTAGCCGCACGTAGTTGGCCAGATTTTTACGGGCTTTCGCAATCAACAGGCTGTCCACGTCGATGCCAGTAATCGTTTTCGTGTGCAGCATCTTGGCTACTGCGATTGTCATCAGGCCAACGTTGCAGCCAATATCCAGGACATCCTTATCGCGAAACAGGTACGGGTTGCGCAAAAACACCTTCAACCGCACGTCTATGAACTCGTTCAAGCTATGGTAGCCATAGTAACGATCATAGTTTCCATAGTGATACCTGCTCGAGGCAGCAAGAGCCGTCAGCGGACGAGGAATGATACTGACCGTGCCGCCGGTACGCTCCCCTCCTCCTTGCTGCTCGTCGTCATTCGAGCCTTCCGGTTTAACCTGCTGAGTTGCTAACTCTTCTGGGCCCTGTGCATCAACCGTTGCCAAGCCAACACCAACCACCGCACCACTGGCCGAAAGTGAGTTTGCCCTTTCGACCGATTGATGGCGATTTGTGTCTAGAGCAATTTGTGGAGCATCGTTTGCAGTGCCCCCCTCCACGTCACCATGTTGCTCTTCGGTGTTCGAGGCGGTGGAAAAGGTGCGTGTCCGATTTCGCCCGGCACTGCCTGCCGCCCCGCTACCACCTGCGTTCGCCGGCCAGTGCGCACGTTTCCAGCCGCCCGGCTGTGGAATGACGGGACTTACGATCTTGTCCATCGAGTCCATCCGTCGAAGCTTGTTCTTGGTGCTGTTTGTACTCTCGCTGGTGCGCCGCTTACGCCCACCGGCTATTTCGAGATCGAGCTTGAGGTTTCGCATCGCTTTTTCCCGCTCGCGATCCTGCTGGTCCGGCTGTGTGACGTTTCCGGTCGCAGTACTTCCACCGGTACCCACATGTACGCTGCTGCCAAACCCGGCCAAAGAAGATCCTCCTGCGCCAGGACCAGCCGTGTAATTACTTTGCTGAACTAGAAGACCACTCTGCTGTTGCTGCTGAGCTACATACTGATGATGATGATGATGCGAGGCACCCGAATCCGGAAAGGGAAAGCCATCCGTCGCCAGCGGATATCGCGAATCACCACTACTGGACTCGCCAAACTTCTGTCCAATGCCAGTGAAAGACGCTTCCTCTGCGGTGGCCGCCTCTTCTAGCCCCTGCCCTACGCCATCCCTGCCTTCCACCACCGCACCCGTTGGTGGAGGAAGCTGATCCGCTGCCAGAAGCGGCGGTCCGTCCACATTTCTGTCCGTAGTGGTACGCGATTTGCGCTTACGTTTGTTACGGGGCCGCTGCTTCCGTTTCATTGGCGAACACAGTTGCATCTCGTACTCCACCGAATCGACCGGGTCGAGCAAATGCAGCGGATCGTTGATGTTCGGCGGAATGATCACCTCGATCTTCGCCTTATAGTGCGGCGGTGTCGGTATGGGGGACGATTTCGGTGTGACGGCATTCTCCGACTCGTTCTGGAGGCTGTTGAGATTGAGCGGATCGGAGATGTTGCCACCGAGCAGGAACTTCGTCGGTGGTACGATGCAGTCTTTACGCGGGCGCTTATCAGGGAGAAAAAATTTCGACACAGACTGGAGCCGTTTATTCCGAAGCCCCATCGGACTGAGGTTCTGCTGCTTCGAATGTTTGCCTTTCTGCGAATTTACGGCGGATGGCGGTTGCGGCCCTCCATGACCTTGTTGCTGCTGGGAACCGACGGAAGAAGTTTGTTGGTTGGTGTGGGACGACTGCTGCGTTGTGTTGCTCGACTGCAGTGTAGATTGTGCATTGCTCTTGCCGACGCTCTGGTGAAGTTGATGAAAAGATCCCGGCTGCTCCGATTGCGGTTGATTTTGGATGTCGCCAGAGACCGGTAACGTGCCACCAGCAACGCCAGCTTGTCCTGGGACATCCTCACAGGACAGGATACCATTGTTCGAAGGCACATCCTCCGATTTTCTACCCAATATATTTGCATTATCGTTTCGTCCTCTCGCCGTACCAGCCTTCCGATCCAGGCCACCTCCTCTTCCACCGCGATACTTATTAGCTTTCCACTTCTGTTGCTTCTTCTGCTTTTTACCGCCTCCGTGCAGTTGCTGCTGTTGCTGTTGATGCAACAACAGTAGCTGCTGCTGCTGTCGCTGTTGTTGCTTTTTCTTCCGGTTGTGAACTCCTCCTCCGCCACCATTACCACCACCCCCACCACCGGTAGATCCACCGACCATCGTTGTTCCTGCCATTCCCGTCGTCGGCGGGTTGCCAGTTTTTTGCCCGCCACAGCCTATGGGTGGCCGGGCAGCTCGATGGGCGTTACATCTTCGGGTTTCTTCGATGCTAACATCGCTCCCTGCCGCGCCTCCCCCACCGCTACCATCCGCAGCGGCATCGTCATCCGCCGAAGCCACCGTAAGTCCTTCCATCGGAGTCCTGGCTGTTGGGCAAATTTATCGATGAATCGAACGATTGATCTGTAACAATAAAAAGCAGCACCATGTTATTTAGGATTGAATAATTTGTCGTCCATGTGAGTGGCATCAGTTTATTTAAAAGAAAAACCCAAGGATCACTAAATTCAAAAGACACCCTCCACAATTAATCTTGTGGATAATTTCATTCGCAAAAAAGATCAACGAAGATTATATTTGATTCGACTCAATTGCATAAATCATCCTGCTAATGCCTAACAAAAGCGCGCAAGCGATGCAGGAGGGATTAGCCTCCACGTCGATATCGAGAATATTGATGCACACGTATTGTACTCAACGTTGACATTAATTATTTATAGATGCACTGAATGCAAGTTTTACGAAGAACGTTGCAAGGGTCTACCAGGCCTAGGTTAACTTTAAAAGAGTACCCCACAAGAAATCCATAAACAATGGCAATGGGTTTTTAAATTTCCAGATGTAACGGAAAAATGTCCGTTGATGCATGGTATGCACACTAAAAGGGCAAACAAAACACGCCACGCAATGCGCAAACATGCCCATTTTTCCATCTGCACAAAATTTGGCAAGAAGATTCGAAAAAACCGGATGCTAAATAAAGCATTGCCAGCTAATGCTCCACCGTTTATGTATTGCTATCAAAACAAGCCCGCACGCCTGGCGTGCGAACGAAGGGAATAACAAGTGAAAAAGAAACAGCACTATGCAAGTGGACTGTTCCCCTTCATGTGGCTCGCTGAATGCTGTACACTCTCTGTTAACTGGTTCCACTTTTTTCCTCCAAATGTGTCCAGATTTTTTACCACCAAATTTGCCCCATCTCTGTCTTGCGCCTGTGCAAACGTAGGTTCCATCTCTATTGGGCACCAGATTTTTATGCTTTTAGCATGAGACCAACTCTAACCTTTAACGGCAGGAGATGCGCGCAATAAAAATTTATCGCCAAAAGCGGAACAACATCATGCAAACGACAAAGGTACGAAATAATGTAAGTCCACCTTGGTGAGGAACGTGTCACATTGCCGCGTACGATATAAATCTGCAAGCCGCATCCTAAATGCACAACCCTCCGCCTGAAGGGGAGACGAGGTGTTTTAGTCACAAAAAAGAATATTCAATATAATGCACCCTTCTCACGCGATACGCGCTTTCTCTCTCGTTCTTTCTCGCCTCATCACTACCGAAAATAGTTTGCACTCGATTTGTCGTCTCTCGTTTATTCCCTCTCGCTTGTTTGCTACACGAATACGAAACAGATGCCGCTCATTTTCAACACGACAAACAGAGCGAGAGGGAGAAAGAGAAGGAGAGGATCAAAATTAAAGATGTTCCTCGCAGCACGAGTATGAAGAAACGCGACCAGGTTGACCGAAAGGGAGGGTACTAGTGCAGTAAATTCACATGCTTTTCAACTGATTTAAGTAACGAAACCGGAATAACATTTTCCTCCGCTGTTCTTCCTACAGGGCCACCGCTAATACCCGCAATATTTCCCTGTTCTACAATCCTGTTGTATAATTTAGTCACTAACCTGCTTCGATACACACAACGTACACTGTCGAAGAAAACCCTCCAAAACACAGCACTCCTTCCGTTAAACAGGACTAAATCCTTTACGTTGTCAGTGGATGGCTTAGAATCGTTTTGTTGTTTATTAGTTTTTTTCACGGTTTTCTTCTTCAACTTCGCAGTTTAGTAATGTCTGAATGATGATTTTTTTCACTTCAAAATGCCCGTACATAAAAAGCGAGCTGTCACAATTTAGCTGCCTGTCCTCTCTCTTTCTCTCTCACTCTGATGGTTTGACATGAACCAAAATCAACAAAACGGCTGTTGTACGTTGCGAACGACCAGCCCTTCAAGAGAGAAACACTCAACAATACATTGTACGCACGTCTTTTCCCAACCGCTGCTCTATACGAACTAAATGTCGAGATCGGACCTGCGTCTCAGCGAAGCTATAGGTTCCCAACGTTCCCGGTACTGGAATGATAAACCCAGTTCCAAAAACAGGCACAAAGCCGAGACGTAGAAACAATAACGAGTACTTTACATAGAAACGCGACCCATCGGAAAGATTTTCGATTCTCAACAACGTTAGTAATGATATTTGTTTTTCACTTGTGGAATCCAACTTAAACAAGTTCGCTGTTCTTCATTCAGGGAAGAAAGTGTATGCGGAATGGGTGCACCTAGTTGGACGGAGCCGTTTCGATTTGGAAAATACCTTTTTGTTAATCGTTTAATACTACAAAAGACCGACGGAGAGAGCAATATGCATGGCAAGCCATGTTTTAATCATGTTTCTTGGCAGCTATATAGGAATATTACCGTGCAAGCTTGTTTCTGCGATTGTTTATTTTCAATGCATCGGACAATAACGGTTAAAACCGGTTCGAACTTCCGGTTTTCCTTTGACATGTTCATACTAAGGTTAATTTATCTAACCCCAATTATAGCTTAGTAGAAACAATCTTGGGCCATATTTGAAAATGCCGTTACTGTGGTCATATCTCCTCACTTTGTACACAATGAGGAGAATTGTAATAGATGATCGAGTATCAATATCCAATAATATGTTTTAGCAAGTCTAACTAAATCACTGAGAATCGCAGTTAAAATGATGTAACTTTAGAATTACCATGCCTACAGTAACTTTTCAGATGAGAATGCAACAAAGAAATTGAAGCCTCTTGCTAGGGCTAGAAAGTCCAATGAAGAATACATTGAGTAGGTCATGCTAGTTGGTTCAAACAAACAAACAACCCTGTCCCTAAAAACCCATTTTACTATCCCGAAAGGCAGTGGGTCATAATTAATGAGGAAGGAGAGTTCCGGCGGGTTATTGAGTTAGTGCGACTGCGGGCGGTTCAGAATGGAGATTCTTAAATCCAAGATCGCTCAAGACGATAAACAAGTCTTCTGCAATACGAGTGTTTTCATAGTCAGTCCTCTCGTACAAGGAAAAATAGGCATGAAGTCAAACATTTGAAGCAGCATTACTCAAATCTTTAAAAACACGTCTTGTCGAAATAAAATGCGTTATTTATTGGTACTTACATAAAGTTCATCTTTTATTTGTTAACTCTAAAATAGCAATTCATTACGGTGATTGATAAAAGTTCGAAATTAAACATAAGTTCCTGCCTGATGTAACAGGCAGAGGAAACTTAAAAATGTAAATGTTACATCTGAACATTAATCTTCATATTATAAAAAAGGAAGAAATTGTGAAACTGGTCGCACTTACTTCATTTCTAATTAGTTCCAATGAACTTGAATGATTCCTGATTGCTCATAATCGGTTCCGGAAAGCTTGTTTGTACAATTCAACAAAGTACGTATCACCGGATTATTTCTGTACTGAGCTTGCAATTGAAGACTGTGCTGGTTTACGACAGTTATTGGTTGATTCATGCAATGCAATAGTTACAACTGTACTCTATCAAATAGTATCTGTTCACACTCAGCAAAAAGTAAAACCGGCCAAAAACAGTAAATCTAACTCGCTCTACTCGTCGGCTTCAACTTCGGCCTGGTCTTTCTTGTCTTTCTTCTTCTTTTTCTTCTCCTTTTTCGATTCATCTGCTCCTGCTTCGCCCTCTTCCGCTGGTAATGTCTGATCCATCGACTCGTTGCCAGCTTCGTAGTCCTTCTTGTCCTTCTTCTTTTTCTTCTTCTTCTGCTCTTCTCCTACCGCAGCTGCAGAAGTGTCCATCGATACCTCGCCAACACTCAACTTCCGCTTACCACCACCATTATCCTCGGAGGCAGCTGTTCCATTTCCATTGGCCGCCCCACGATTGAAGTCCGTGTAGCTGTTTAACCAATCCTTCGGGGTGTTTTCGTTCGGCTTACCATATTTGTCGAGCTTGCCGGCAGCAATCAACTGCTTCTTCATCGAAGCCTTTGGCCCAAGACCCCACTTGCGTGGGTAAGTGTCGCGCTCCATGATGACGCGCTTGATTTTGGCTACGACTCCATGATCGCAACCAGCCATCGTGGCCGTGGTCATGAGAGCGATCGCCAGTGCAATTGCTTCGCCCTTTGTGGTTACGATCACGATCTCTTGATCGAGCTCTATACCATCCTCATAGCGTAGCACGCCGGGCAGCAAAATCTTTGCCCCATAGCACACGGCATTCACCGAACTGTCCTTCATCATGATGCGCTTGTGGCCAACGAGCAGCCCCTCCAGGGGTTTAATCACACGGCGAAGCATCGACTCATCCTTGTGGTTTTCGTACAGATACTGCGCGTCAAGGACATCATGCATGGTAACCATACCGTCCTTCTCCGACTGGATGCCGGAGCGGACACGGCGAAGCTCCAACATCTGCCCGCCGACACCAAGCACCAACCCAAGGTGGACGCACATCGTACGGATGTAAGAGCCAGCTTCGCAGCTCACCCAAAACACTCCCATGTTGCGCTTGTCGTCGTAATCCAACAGTTTCGAGTCGTATACGGTGCGCACACGAAGCTGACGCTTGACAGCCGAAATCAGCGGTGGCCGCTGGAACAAGGCGCCGCGGAGCTTCTCCAAACCCTGGGTGACCTTCGCCACCTTCTCCACACCCGAGTGAAGCTTGAAAACGGCCACATACTCCTTGCCAGCGCTCTGCTGACTCTTCACGAGCCGAGTGGCACGATCGATGCATACAATCAGGCATCCCGTTACCTTAGGATCGAGGGTTCCAGAGTGGCCCGTTTTGTCAACCTTCAGAATCTTCTTAATCCAAGCCACAACCTCATGCGAGCTAGGATTCGATGGTTTATCAAGATTGATGAAACCGCCCGTAACATAATCCTTAATCTTCCGGTTCAACGGAGACGCTCCGAACGGAAGCGGAGTGTAGTGGTTGGTCCGCACGTTCAACCGATCAAAGTTCTTCAGCAACAAAGGCCATTTGGAAGTGTCCAGCTTGGCGATCGCCTCCGAAGGTTTGAGCTGGAAATCGCCAGTACGCTGGAGTTCGCCCAAATTTTCAATTTCTTCCGCTCCCGGCTCCTGCTTGACCTTCTTCTTCTTCTTCTCCTTCTTAATGGGCGAAGCAGGAACGTCTGGAATATAACACGCGTGTTACAAATGATACGACACCATTAAATGTTGGAAATATACAATTCCGCCAACATCGGTATTTTTCCACACACTTACCGACTTCCATGATGAATAGAAACTACAAGTTTAAATGCAAAATACGATTTTACTCGGAAATTTCCGTAAATTGAACGCGCTCTGCTGCAAGTGCTTGTATCCTCGACCACGCGTTTCACTTCGACCACACGAGACCCGGGTAAGTTGACAATCAACTCGGCATGACTACTTTTGGAGGTTAGAAAATGAAAGAAAAGAAACATGCTTACCTGGTGGCTATCCGCCAGAGCGAGATGGCAGGAGGTAGCACATGGCGCTCGACGGAGGTTTGTTTTTGTGCGGTTCGCTACAACCGTTTCAGACCGGTTGATATGTGACAGTTGTGTATCGAAAGAGGTTTGGTAACCGGTTTTATTTCAGTAAATCCGCACATACGAACCGGTTCTACTAAAAAAGAACTACCTAGTGTTCCTTTTGGTTCCTGTTTATGGAACAAAGCTATTTTTGAAACAGAAAAAAATTTACTTACTGATGTTTTTGATTGCACTTAATTGTAAGACAGGCATTTATGTAATAACATTTTATTTGCAAGTTTCATTAAAATGTTCAACTCGCTGCGAAGTCAAGAACAACAGCTATTTTTGATTGTAGACGTGACGTTTAAGTGACATCCCCATCGCTACAGTTTTGCCATCGATGACTTGTTCATGTCAACCAGCAAAAAGAAAAGTTTGCGAATTGCTAGCAGCGTTTTTGGACATCGAACAGCAAGGAAACTCGTCTAACCCACCTGCTGAGCAAACAAAGGTTCACAGGACGATTTCTTAAAGGAAACTTATTTCCCAATAGTGCTAACAGTTCTGCCTACTTGTGGGTGGGCGTTTGTTGGTAAATAGTTGGCATTCACCATCGGAGGTACGTAGGCTTGATAACAAAACCGCTACCAGGACAAGTGTTCCGCCCCTCGAGTGTATTGTGGAAATGCATTCGTTGTTAGCCAAATAGGCAGTGTAATTGATGAGTAATTAATTAAACTATTGCCCCATTGATTATGCCCAGCAAACGAAATTGCGTTTGCCTTCCCATGGATGTTAGTCATGAAAAGTTTCTTTGAAAACCGAGTGGTTTGCGGTGGCATTTCTCAACAAGAAACCTTGTGTTACTACATAGCGCTACATTTATTGTGTAAACGGCAAAAGTATTACGTACGTTGATATGACGTGAACATAAATTCGTCAAATCTATAAGAGCAATGAGTGGGCAATATTAGGAATCGCTGCAGTTAATTTTTTGTAACATTTTCCGATAAAAAAATAGCTTGGCATTCACTGCTACTCTAATGAGTCAAAGAATGCATAAAGTAAAGACAAAAGTAATAAAGTCACGACTTTTCACGGCCTTTTTCAAACATTCATCTTAGTAAATTAACACCACGTCGTTTCTTTGGTCGAACTAGAGAACCACAGTGGAAATTGTGCAGTGACACGCAGACGCCCGCATTGCCATGGGGGATACGGCGAATTTCGGGAATAGCGCAAAATGAAAAATGAATTATTAATTAACTTTTACCTTCATCAAACCTCACAAACGCTCTTTAGCCTTTAAAAGTGGCCGTTTTTAATTGAATCAATCGCCTTGACGCACTTTCTCCGTACAGTACGAACGATTTATCTAATGACATTCTTTTTGTTTCATTCTTTACTATCAACGGTGGCCCCATGGTTGACCGCAACGGCAGACTCGAGCGGAGCGAATTTGTACGCAACGATAAGAAACAGGAGATAAGAACGGGAAAGGCCGGACGTCACTGAACTGAAAGCGAACGGCTTCGTGTGGTCCAGTGACAATAAACGTTAGGAAAACGTTTGAAAGGAGAACCGGGCAGAAGTAAAATGAGTAGGAAAAATGAGACGGAGCGGCAGAAGCAGATACAGGAAAAGTGTCAGATGCTGCTGACCAAGATGCTGCGGGACGATGACAACAAGTACTGCGTCGACTGTGATGCCAAAGGGCCCCGCTGGGCATCCTGGAATCTGGGCGTTTTCCTGTGCATCCGGTGCGCCGGCATCCACCGTAATCTGGGCGTTCACATCAGTCGAGTGAAGTCGGTCAATTTGGACAGCTGGACTCCGGAGCAGGTGGTAAGTGATCGATTGTGAAATGGTTTGTACCCAAAAGTTTGTCAATCGCCCGTACCGAACTGACGGGGAAAGAACGCGTAAAAGTGAGCGAGAGCGCCGATTTTGGATATAAACACGTGACATCATCGTGACAGTGTCGAAGGATAATGAAATAGGTGCCCATGCGCCGTACCTATACGGTCGTGATACGAAGCCGGCATAGTTTAATTAATTACGTTACCCCCCCCTACGAGAAAGGCGGGGTGGTTTGGAAACTTTTTAGTTTCTTTTTGCGTTAAGTAAGAACATTAATTTTTCCAAATCTCGCTTTTGGTCGATCGATTTTTGTTTTCAAAATGGTTGCAACCGAATGCCATGAATTAAAAAAATGTAATTAACCTTGTAATTGAACGATCTCTTTTAATGTATATGTACCTCTTTCTCTAATTTTGTTCTATTTTTAGGTGTCACTAGAACAGATGGGTAATTCGAGAGCACGTGCTGTATACGAGGCCATGATACCGGACGGGTTCCGTCGGCCGCAGACTGACTCCGCACTGGAGAGCTTCATCCGGGCGAAGTATGAGCACAAAAAGTATCTCGCGCGCGAATGGGTACCACCGCCACCGCCCAAAGTGGACTGGGATCGAGAGATCGACGAGGAGATCGAACGGCAGAAGCGTAAAAAGAAGTCCAGCTCATCGGTTGGTAGCGTGTCCAGTGGCGTGGGTTTATCACTTTCATCTCCCCTCGGTGCCGGCACGGAGAAGAAAAACACCGCCTCGAGTTCGCATTCGTCGGGCGGCACGGGCTCGTCGATGGCTTCGGCCGGTGCTGCCTCGGTGCCAAAGTTGAAGGCACCAGCCAGTAGCACGAAGCAGTCAAGCCGGAATTCCGGCATAAGTATGCCCGCCTCGGATGGAACTTCGTCTCATACACCAAGCCTCTCGAGTAACGGTGGTGCAGCGGCAACAACAGGGTCGAACACAAGTGCCGGAGCCGATTTGCTGGGGCTTTCGCTTGGCGAGGGTAGCACCGGCAGTAGCAACGGTAAACTGCCAAACGGTCCACAAGCAACAAGTGCTTCAACCGTGGGGCACAACAACGGACTGGACTTGCTGGAGCGAAAAAACACAGAAACGGACGATCTCGCTAAGGCCGAAGCGGACTTTTTCAATCAATCGGGCTCCGGAGGAGGCGCGGATATGAGTGGCAAGTTGACAAAGGATAAAATTATGGCACTATATGGTTCCGGCCCAGCTACGGTTGGACCAGCTATAGGCGGCGGTTTCCCCGGTGCAGGTGGAGGATTTGGTGGATTTCAACAAGCTGGCAGCACATTCCCTGCGGCTTCAAATGTTCCGGCCGCGGCCAATACATTCGGTGCATTCCAAACGTTCCCCGGAATGAATGGAGCTTCGACCGGTGTTCCTGGCCAGGCCCCAGTCGCATTCCCTCTGATGGCAGGAGGTGCCGTGGCAGGTGTTCCTCCTGGCCATGCAATGATGTACAGCAATGCGTCCATGTTCAATCCTCAATCGCAACCTGCGCAACCTCTCGGGATGGTGCCACCACAGTACGCCGGAATGCCACCCCAGTACGTGGCAAACCCTCTCCTGCAGCAACAAAACCCCCAGCAGCAACAACCGCCGCTAGGGATGGGCTTCCCTCCCATGGCCAGCATGCAACAGCCTACGATGCTTGGCGGAGGCACTGGTGTGCCGGCTGCCTTTGCCAACTTTTCGAAACCCGTCCCGCAACAGCAGCAGCAACCAGCAGCGACCAGTGACAAACTAAGCAATCAGTTCGGCAACATGAATTTGCGCGACGTGTGGCAATAGAGAGAGTGAGCGGCAGAGTGTGTCTCTATGTGTCATCGGAAACATCGGAAATCGGCCAAAGCGTAGCCCGATCAGGGACTGGATTTTGGCCGATTGACTTAAAATCAACCGGCCAGCAGTTTAATGACGAAATTCTCCATACATTGTAGCATATGGCAAACAAACTATTAAGCGTGGATATCAGATATAGGGCAATTACTTATTTAGCAAAAGAAATCGAAGCAACGATACATAATATTCACTCGTCGCGTCTCTACTTCGGTGTCCACTGGTATCCCAGGGAAAGGAGGGATGGTATCAACCTTATCCTTTTTGAGTTTATTCAATCCGACTGGACAAAGTCTGAATCTGTTGTTCTATTGCAATGGTTGCAAACTATAAAGAAACGGTGCAATGGAAGAAACTAACGCGAGAACTGTAAGTGGTAAACAAAACAGGAAAACATATAAGAAAAACAAAACTATATAGATAGTAAGTGCACATAAACATGTTGGAACGCGAACTATAAAAGCAGGGGACAGATAGAAACGACGTTCAGTGTTTTTTGTTTTAATCACTATAATTAATGCATAGTAGGAACGTATTCTAAAGTATGTCTAGCGTGGACAAATCTGCGGCATTAAGTGCGTTTCTATTGATAGATAATTTAATGGTCAATGATAACTAATGATGTGCAAGGAGATTCGTACGTTAAAATGCAATTGTAATCGTCTACATCTTTAAAGTAACGAATAGGCAAAGAATGAGCTCATGGCATCGGTACAGGAACGGAATCGAAAAGACAAGTGGGATGAAGGTTGAATTAGGAAGAGAAAATTTATAAAACTTTGTATCTATTATTATATATATATTTATATTTTAATAGCATGGGATGATGCAGCATAAGAAAGCTTTCGGGCTAACTAACGCCGGATGGCCGAGATGATGTTATGGATGATGGGAAAGGAGGGAAAGAGCAAAGGGTATCTGGAATAGTATGCACATTAACAGAACCGTTCGATAGAACTGACTTTCCACGAAATGTTTGACTACAGATTGTAGAACGGCAGTAGATAAAAGTGAAGAAACAAATATTTCATTGTACTCTAGTGAAAAAGCAAAAGCAAAAACTAATAAAAAGTATTTCCCCGCGGTGGCAATCGTGAAGGCGATGGCAGTTGCGGACAATTATATTTAGTTGTGGAAATAAATCCATTAATTTAGAAATTATTTTATCAGCATAACTTTGAAAAAAGATGCACGATTCATTGCCGAATGAAATCTGAGAAAGAATTAATACTCACACAACGTTTATCGTTGCATTATTCACACACTGATTTATTTCTGCTTCCACGCCTTCGGACGGCACTACGTCTTGTCGATGGACGTAGGCTTGAGGATAGTTCATTTCAAAGCGTCAAATATTTTAAAAGTTATCTTAAAAGCTACCCAGTCCGAGCGGCTTTCGTCCGGGCCACTGTTCCTTGGCGTATTTTTTCTTTTTGGTTCATCCGGTGCTTCTGGGACTTTCTCACTTATTTTAACTGAGGAAATAGAAAATCGGGAAAACTCTTACCAAATGAAGTAAAATAAAACGACCGTAAAGAAACGTACCACTTTTGCCGGCGCCAGAAGTTGATGAGCCCGGAACGGCAAAAACAGGTGCCAGCGTGTCTCGTACAGCTACTGGGGTTGGATTTACATCCGGCGCCGGGTTGGGCAGCAATATTCCTAGCTTTGTCGTCAGACCACTTGGCGTAGTGTCCATATCGAAGCTTCCGAAGTGCCGAACGTCGGTGGAGGATCCATGTCCACCACCACCGCCATCAGCCGGATCGATACCATGATAAAGGCTCTGCGCTACAAGACTATTCGACTGTCCATGCTGGCCGTGTGCTGTCATGTGATGGAAGACGGCCGTTTTTAAACCACTGGACGGTGAGGTCACAATGCCCATACTGTTTTGTACTTCCATTTTGGCACGCTTTGGTACCGACACAGGAACGATGGTCGATTGAATAAGATTACGGAAGCGTCCGATTGAAGGATCAATGTCCTCGGGATTTATGATTATTTCGTCCTCATTAAAAGCGACTCCTTTACGCTTGTTGCGTTTGTTTTTCTTGTAGTTGCTGCCGCTGTTTCCGACAGGTCCACCAGCACCGCCTGCACTAGCACCAGTGCTAGTATCGTCGGATATTCCTAACATTGAAATACGGCGGTTGTGTGCTGTGTTATATTCAGTAAGGTTCTAAAATGAAAAAAAAGTTATTGGCTGTGGTCGGAAAGGACAATTGCTTTTACTTACATCCAGTTCGGTTTGACTTTCTGGAAGCCCCAGAAATGTACCGTCGCTGGTGTCCATCATGGGAATATCTTCCATGATGTTGGTTCGCGACCCAACAGTTGGTCGTTCACGAAGAATGTAGTGGCGTGTTGAGGCGCCGAAACTGAACTGACTGTTGATCTGTAGCTGGGTTGGCTTGTTGGCCTCTAGTCGGACGGAGCCAATGAATGTTCCGTGTGCTACAATATGACGAAAACACTCAGAAACACTTCTACTAGAGCTTGGATACCCATAGCCTACTGCCAACTACTTACTGCTGCCTAGATCAACTAAATAAGCAATATGAAGATGTTTGTGATATACAAATGCTGCATGCACGCGCGAACAGGAAGCATGGTCTATGCAGAAATCATTCATCTGGGGATTGCGTCCAAATAGATAGCAACGTTTTTCGTCGATCATAAGTTTTTGGATCAGTTTGTCCTCCTTCATTACATCGAGATGTAACCCAGTAGGCGGTTTTCCGGCCCTAGGATGAAAAACATTTGGTATGAAATGTCCTGCTCACAACACATAAGAACACCACTGGGCAACACCCTTACCAGGATGGAATTTCATAGTGATTCGACATCGCAGCAGAGATGGTGAAGATTGCATTCGCCGTTTAGCATGTTACAATAACACAACGGAAAACACTGGTAAATTTGATACTTTTTAACCTTTTGGGGGTACCTCAAAGAAAATAGCTATGTTTTCATCAACACCGAAAACCTATGCAAAGTGTTTGACGTTTCCCATCGGCTACGAGATTCGAAGGAAGGCAAACCTGCTTTTAAAATTCAAGAAAGATTGATTTATTTTAAACCATAAGTGTTTTCTAAACAAAAGTTTTTTTAACGATCTGCTGTCCATCAGTAAAGATAATTTTCTGTTTCAAAATTAAATTGGAGGTATTTCATCTCCTAGGTCTAAACAGTTGGCATAGGTTCGTTCCTGAAATCCGTACACCGAAGTGATGGGAATAGCGGAACAGAAACAGTATCCGTAGAATCGATTCATAGATCAGGACCGATTCGTTTGATGCGATATGTATGAAAATAAGCAGCTTGCCACACATTTTCGATGTAAGGTGCACCGTTATATTCAAATCGATTCAAATCGAGACCCAAAGAAAACAAATCTGATTCGAATCCGATCCAATTCGTTCGAATCCGTGTAGACATATCGAACCCTCTATCTACCGAATCCCCATTCTGCCAACACTACGTCACTAGTCACTTCGTTCTCAGTGTCTGTGGCGATCAGACGCAACGCTACGCAGCTGGAAAACGGATGGTAAATTGTGTGTAGTTATAGGAAATAATTTCGCATTTTGTGTACGATTACCCTTTTGCACATCTTGCACGGTTCGCAAATTGTACGAACGTATCGTATGCCAGTTTCGGATAGTGTGATATTGGCATTTTGTGGTGCGAAAAAGTGTCGGTGCGTAGGTACGTCGTCGAGCGCTGTATGCCAACGTGACCCCTCGGTCTGGTTGGTTGGTTGTTCGCGATGGTGGATATTACCAAAATGAGTGTGCGATCGAAGAAAGCAATGTATTTTCCCTGCCTACCAGTTATTTGACGAAACGGAAACGCAAACCCGAAACGGTCGATATTAGAATGCGGGAAGAAAGGAAGCTCGAATAAAACTAAACATTTCGTCACCGTTGTGCCATTATGCCTCGTAGCAAAAGTGCAGCATTCCATCCGTTCCAATGAATTTAGAATCAAAATTGTCAGAACCTAAGTGGGCCATCGTAGTTTTCGTGGATTAAATCGCCCCATAGAATAATTGAAGCGGCGGAGCAGCACTGTTCTGTTGCAGCAGGAAAAGTGGTCCAACGACGGAAAAGCGGAATCCCATCCCAGCCTTTGTTGGCAGTCAAATCGATAGATAGAAAAAGGTGTAGCTGCCGGTCGTTGGTGTCTTGCGGAAAGAAGGGCAGGCGAGGTTGCAAAAGTGTGCGGTAGCGAAAGTGGCACCGGTTTTTTTCCCTCCGTCTTCGCATTGCTGGCGTCTGGTGTGGTTGTGTTGATTGGCGCAAGGAATTTCTCCTCGTAGTGGACCAACAATCTGCATTTGCATGCCGCTGGCTGGTGTGGATGGAAAAATCTTTCTCCGCAAGAAGCAAGAAGCAAGAAAAAAGCTACTGCTGGCGCGTGGTCGGCTTTCTTCGTCACAACCGTGCACGGGTCGGGAAATTGGTCCATGAATGAAAAGTGAGACAAACGCGACAGAGTAAGCGAAGAGTAGGCAATGCCCACTGGTGGTACGACTTTGGTAGTTCGCGTTTACGAAGATGAAGGTTTTTTTTTATTTCCTCTCCGCTAACATGACTGCTTGGCGGTGGCAAATGATGGCCTACCCTTCGCTCAGGATATGTGGGAGTGTAATTGGTGTGTGCGGGCTGTTTTCGTTCCCAGCGTGCGCGTGGGAGGCGTGAAGAGCGTTGTGTCCTGCGTTCTCTTTTGAGTCGTTTTCTTTTGTCCGTTCGTCGCCGATGGAACGCACCGCGCGCGACTTTGATCGTCACGAATCTCGTTATAACCCAATTCAGCAACTTCACAAAGTCACAGTGAAGTGGGACAAGTTCTTTGTACAGATAGCGCGAGCGTGATATGGTCGAAAAGAATCGTTTTGGAGTGCTCGATCAGGGCGCTGTCAGGTTTCAGTTTCAAACCGCTTATCGTGTTACTTTTGTTTTGTTGTTGTTTGTACAATCGAAAGAATTTGTAGATTCCGCCGCGAGGTTGTGTTGTTTTGCTTTTCGAAATGTATTCTAATCAATCCAATTGTTTTTGCAGTATCAATAATAAGCACGAATGGTTGTTGTTGCCAATCGTGTCAAGTGTATGTGTGATTGTGTGAAACATTACGGTTTCATAGCGTAAAGAAGTGAAGCAAAAGCGCGATTCCGAGAAGAGTGAGTTGATCGCGATGAGCAGTGATGAATGGCAGTGAAAAATTCCGTAATTTAGCCGCATCGTTTCCCTCCCTCGAAGAAGGGGTGTAGACGAGGGGGGAGAGCAGCAGATCTACTCTTTTTTCGCCTCCAGAAGCCCCCGGTGTTGGATCGTAGTATCGTATCGTAACCAAGTGAGCAGTGGTGAGCATCGAACCCGTGAGAAATAATTCCCTTTACTATACAAAAATAAAGAAAAACCCCCGGGTTGTAGGAGAGAATCCTCGTGAAGGGAAGCTCTCAGACTATTGGTGCGTGTGTGTATGTGTGCTGGCAGGAAGAGCCAGAGAGGACGAAGGCAAGGACGATACAGCCTAGCAGCCATCTATACACAAATCGCCTGCCGACCATAAAAGGTGAGTCAGATGGACAGAAAAGAAATCTTTAAAAAATGTCTCACTGAAAATCAGGAAAAGTATCATCACTAAGGATTTGCAAGGACACAAAACATGTTGCCGCACGTGCAAACATTTTGGATTATTTTTCCATGCATGCTGATAAACGCACACAACGTCAAACATGTGTTTTGACAAGTTGGCGTTTGTGTATGTGCCTGCGTCGGCCATCTTCGCCGTGTAGCAAATGTCATTCATTTTTTGATGTTTTTTTTTGTTTTTCAACTCCCACTATGCTTGAAAAGCATGTTTCTATGCTTCACTTAAGAATACTTCCATAAACCTTACAATAGGGTACTGCGATTTGCTTCGTTCCTCGTTTACAATGCGTATTTGAACGAACAAGGGAAACGTTTGTGTGCCTCGTACATGAAGCCCTTGGGGTGTATCCGCAATTATGTCGACGATCGATATGGAATGGATTTGTTCCTTATCTTTACGGGAGACTTCGATGGGTTGCAGGGTTCGTAATTTAGTTCGAAAATAGCTTTTATTTTCTGCTGTTTCTTACCCCATGAAAAGGAAATATCAGTAGCTGCTGGGCTATCACTATACGTAACTTGCAAATTTGTGTGACAGCAGATGAGTTATTTGCAACGAATACTCAATGTCACAAGATATGTAACCAGCGTCATTAGCAAGCTCTCGACAATAGCTGAATAATTAAAATGCCTTTGGCCGGGTTTCTTTTCCCAACATGCCAATTGAATACTGGCGGCTTGAATACGTTATCCGATGGTTCCAATTGTATTTCTTGTCCGTTGCAGTTTCCATGGTTTTCGTCGCAATAGACTTGAGAGCCATTGCAATCGGCAGTGATTTGCATACACAAGATGGTCGTTTTTTGCCACTGAAGTACACCATGTCTATTGTTCGGCTAGAAGGTCACCTCTTAATCATCATGTATTGAGGTCTTCAAACGTGGTTTGACCATTTTCCGTTGATTGAATTGGAAATGGCGCTATCGAAAGCTTTTAAAACAAATGTGTCATCGCAAAAAACAATTGCGCTTCTCTAAGCCAATCAAACGGGAAAAGAAATGTCCGGTACCGTAAAATCGCGTGTGGTGTTTTGCACGGTACGTTTTTCTTTTCCTTTTCCTGAAGCGAAATATATTCATTCATCTTAGCCAAACCAAGCAAACGCTGTTTTCTCGATCATTTCCACCTCACTATTGTGCGAAGGGTAAGCTCTTTTACATTGCGTGAGCTGCGTGGGCTCAGTTTCCGCTAAAACACGACCTAAGATTGTCGTAACCGTGGTGCGATCGAACGAAGAAGGTAGAAGACGATAAGCAAATACGGTGAACCGTGGTGGCAGGTTCATAATTCAACAATTATTACGACGTAAAGTGTAAAAATAGTGCGAAAAGTGGTATTTTATTCATTCGTTTATTAAAATTTTTAGGGCCCTTTCAGTGGTATTTCTTTTTATAATTCAGCTCCTTAACTTTTTTATAATAGTTTTGATTCAAACCATACCCATAATCGTTTGAATTTTCGGATCCACATATTTTATTTATTTTACATCTTGCTACAACTGGAATATTGGTTAATCATGAGATGACTCTCACCGAATAAAAATACATGCGAGTTGGGGAAAAATGCATCAGTTTATGTATCAGTTACCAAGCTTATTACATTTTTTTAAAGACCAAATCAAATCCAATTAAGGTAGTAAAACGAAAACTCTCAAATATATAATTTTCATGTTCCAATCAATTTTGGTTTGGTAGTATACTACCTTTACCTTTTGTTACCGCATGAAACAAGAGCGTAATAAGTGTTCGCTTTAGGTGGATTGAATGGCTGAGAAAGAGTGCGAGGGGAAGGAGGGTTCCGTGACGGCTGCTGTTCGAACAACCCAAGCACATTTTACTAAACCGATCTCGTTTGGTAGAACGGCGTTTGCGTTGTTGTCGTTTGACGCGATTGCTCACCGCGGATTGACCAGCAGTTACCGTTTGACACGGGAGTTTGTAAAAAGCGCCGTCAGGTTCGTGCTAAGAGGAGGCGGTTGGGAGGGGGGCCAAATACGTGCGTGTGTGTGGTCATAGGACACTACGAGCTACGCAAAACCGCGGCCTCCACGTTACAGCGAACAAAGACACTACGTAACGAGCATCACTGCAAACCGCGACGTACATGTAGATGATAGAATGAGGACCGGTAGGTGAGCTGCTTGGTTGATATAGGACAACTAGAAAATATTGTGCCTTTGTGCTTGCCCGCCGTCGCTTACGAATGGCTGGTTAATCCAGTTAGTTGGTTAGAATGTTTTTGTTCTGTCCGAGGATGGAGTCCCTCCAGCATATTCCCGGCACGATTCACGATGCGATTGGTCATCTCACCTCTCGCGGGTGGTGGTAGTGAAGTCATCTGTCAGTCCTAAAGTACGCCGCGACTCGCGAGTGCGCAATAGAATGCAACTAACCTACTTTCGACTGTCCGTTGTGAAGAGTACCGATTCCCTCTCGGTTTGTTTTTGCTGCCTTTTCCCATCTTTAAAGTACATGGTTGGCTCTCACCAAAACGATTCTAGCGAATGGAACAGATCCCGAACAGATGATTGTAAGAGATTTTCGTTTCGTTCCCAACCAGTAATCTGCTGCAGTTGCGCAAAACATCGTTTAATTTCGAGTTGTGTCTTGTTTATTTTTCGATCAGTTTCATTTATGAATCTTTCATCCGAGATACATTTGTATTGATTAATGAATATTTTCTTATTTGAATGTTGTACGCAAACCCTGACGAATCTTGATGTTTCGTTGAAGATGTCAGAGAATCAGATTCTTTCATTCTGTGTAGAGATTCATTAAGATTCATAATCCTGGTTCAGCATTACTAGTTCAAACGCTAGGTGATCTTCCAATGTCGTGCTCCATTTGTTAAATATACCATCCCGGCGGTGATGGGTTCACATTCAGCCCGCGACTCTCCCGTATGTCATTTGAACATATTTTTAGCTCTCCCCTTACCAAACACCCGAGCGGGGAGGAAAGTGCGACTGTCTTCCCAAGGAGGGAACAGTTTCCAAATTTAGACCCCATACCTCTCCAAGATCGTGTGTTGGAGGCCACAACACAAAGTTGAGGGTGGCAATTGGAAAGGAAGAAGTGTGGTAGGCCTTCCCTGGCGATCGACCCACAGGTGAGTGGGTGTGAATATTTTCTTCCCGATAGTCAATGCAAGAAAAGAAGGAAGACAGCGAATTAGCACTCCGAAGTGTGTGGTGTAGTTTAAGAACATTGCTTAAAACCACAACTCTCTCCGATATGTGACACGAATACGAACTCTTGGTGAGTAATGTGAATTTTATCGCTCAGGTGTAAATCATACAGGAGGCCCCAGATTCCTTGCAAGTTTTCCCAGCGAAAATATAATTGTAAAGAAACGATGTTTCGTAGGAAACTGTTTTTTCAAAGTCGCTAACACCTCCGTAGAAAACAAACGGCGAAAAACACAAATAAAATGTTTTGCCTCGTTGCAATTCAAACCGTCCGGCCTCGGTCACCATCCGAACGTCCTTGCCGTCGGAAGGATTTGTATGCTTAGAATTAGAATTTCAAATCAGCCAACTTCTGAATGGATTTTTACTGCCATCCGCATCGGAAACGATCGCGCACTGATGGGCGATTAATTAAAACAGTCATCCATCCGCCATATTCGATCGCGATCGGCTTCTTATCTACTGCCACTGCCATTGGCCATCGATTCTCCTCCGTCGGCCCGATTTGTGCACGCTGCATAATCTGGCATCCTAATTTGTCCCTCCGGCGTTAAAAAAGCTTAGGCTTTGCCGATACTGCACCGTTGACCACCACACCGAGCCCGTCGGATGGCCATTAGCCAGCGCACCTCGACAAGATCTTTGTAATGAGATCCACTCACCCGGGTTTGGTACCGCGCGCAATCTGGCCCGATCCGGCGATCGAGATTGTGCGCAACAACACGCAGACAAATGAGTACAAATGGTGATTGAGTCCCCCCTCCCGGTTCGGTTTTGCTCGTGCGGACGGAACACTAACCAGGCAAGTCGGGCCAAGATCTCGCCACGCTCGTCACAAATCGCGATTTCCATTCTTGGCGCACGTGGCGGCAACCCTCCCCGGTCTGCTGGGACACTGTTCACCACCTCGTGGGTGCGGAGTGTTGAGATGGCTCTATAGCCTCAGGTGAATTCCATTTGCGTTCCATGTGCAGGAAGCGTTTGCTACTGCACCAAGCTGTGATGCACTGCACGAAGGTTCTCTACTTAGACAACGCCAGTCTGAGGTGGAGAGTTGAATTTTGTGAATCTTTGTTTTATTCGAAATTAAAAGAAATTCATCTCTAGACTTTGAAGAATCTTGAGAATGAATCCCCAAAGATCCATGATTCTCCAAGTAAGCATGAATCTTGTGTCTCTAAGACTTGTTTCTTGTAAATGTCGATGTCGAAAAATTCAGATTTACCCAAAGAGTCAACTCCACTGAGAAACTGTCTACAGTCTCTGTAGGATTTGAGAACAAATATTTAGCGACTATCGTGCATTGTGATAGAGAGTTGAATTTTGCGAATCTTTTGGCGGGTTTCGGTCATATAAATCTTTTATCCGAAATTGAAAGAAATTGATCTCTAGACATTGAAGAATCTCAAAAACTTTACGAATCCCCAGAGATCTATGATTCTCCTAGTAACTCTTGTGTCTCTAAAACTTGTTTCTTGTGAATGTCGATGCAAGGATTCAGATTTATCCAAAGAGTCATTCAGATTCATTAATCTTAATGTGAGTTAGCCAACTCCACTGAGAAACTGTCTACAGCCTCTGTAGGATTTGAGAACAAATATTTAGCGCCTTTCGTGCATCGGATGGCATTCGTTTAGTTGAAAATCAATTTGTATAACGTTTATCCGTTTTCTCAAGTCATCCAAGGCTCTGATTAACTTAATTGGCAATTTTGCCTGTTGTTTGTTTCGCAAATGCTAAACCTCGTAAATACGGTCGCAGTCAATACTCCCGTCCCGGTTCGGTCAGTTGGTGGTAGGTCGTTTGTTTCGGAAGATGTTGGACTTTGACGGTTTTATTTCACGTTTTGTGCACAATTTATTTATTGATACACCATCGACGACTTCACACATTTGTTCGTTCATTTCACCGGATTTGCACAGGTTGTTCGTTGGACATCGCCACCATCGACAGACCGTCGAATCTCCCGCGAGCAACGGGTTGCGATCGGGAGTAGACCCGTCCGTGTGCGTTGGTCGGTGTTGAGGGCAGGGCAATAAAATTGATTTTTATTCAAATTGCCAATGTGACCTCGAAGTCTGTTCGTCCGTGTCCGTCCGCCCACGCGGACCTCGCGGACACATTTTCTTTGTGTTTAACTCGCAAACCGGGTTGCTGGCTGGCTGTGGTCGGTTGGCTTCTTTTCTCTCTTGGCCCAAGCAGATTGTCTTGCAAAATCAGCCACAAGATGGATTGATTTGGTTCTGCCCCATCACCGGATCCGCTGAAAAACATTGAGAGATAGGTAGGAAGGCGGATTGGGTTGAAGGTTTCGCAAGGGGCGGGATTTATTGACTCGATGCACATATGCGGGGGATGTAGGTTTAATCGAGACTGTGAAATTTGCGGATTTCAAATTTTGATTTCCTTGATCCGGTGCTAATCTTTTGGCAAATTCCAACAGGATTTACAATGCGGTACGCGAATTTGTCACGACCGCAACGGAATTGTGGATGGTCCCTTCACAGATGAGTCAATATTTTTATAAGTTCATGATACTCCTTCCAATGGCTGACGCATGCATCTCTCCTACTTTTCAGAGATGTGAAGTTAAAGTTCCGATACATGAATATGAATAAATCTTTACACAGAATGCACGAATTGAAAAGAGATTAATGAATGAGTGTTGAGATTCGAATCTCAAAAGATTCATGAATCTCGTCGAATGATTAATAAGGAACAACTCCAGTGTCGTTACATCCGAATATTTGAGGACATTTTTAGTAAACGACGCCTTTTTCGATCCAACTTGTCAAATCGGTCTGACAGTAGTTATTTACTTTTTGCAGTAGTGGTTTGGAGAAGCCGCGTCGTTTGCACAGAATGACCTCAGAACTATCGATTTCTAGTCTTCTAAGCGTGTTCCATTTGAGATCGTTGATTTCGGATGAAGCTGAGTTGTATTTGTTCGCTTGCTTGTTTTATTTTGTTAGCAATTATTTATGAAATCAACACGTACAGTGGTAACTTTTTTTGCCCTTGACCTTTACGACGTGCCCCCTCTGTAGGTTGAATTTTCGCAGAGCGTAAATATTATTCTATCCTATTCGCATGTAGGAAAAAAAAAAATTCCCATTCGTGTGTGGCTAAAGTCGATGACTAATTTCGCAAACCACTGGCGACGACAGGACGCTTTCTGACACTTGGGTGGTTTGTTTTGGTCACGCCGGGTGCGTGCCGTGCACTTACACATCGTGTTGTACGATGACCCCCGGAGCCACTCCCACAACAACCAACATCTCACCATCGGCGTTGGAAAACAGATCTTGAGTTTGCGAGTGAACAGCCTTACGTAGCCTTGTGCGTTCCAAGGCGCGCGAGGCCACACGAAAGTTCATGGGACGCCCGAACCGCCGTGACTCATTCTCGAACCGATCCCGTGCTCCTCGGAGGTTTGAGCACACTTTGCCAGTGCCAGTGACGTCACAGCGAGACACACTCTACTCAAGATTCGATCTTGGTACGCGGAGGATTAAAAAACGAGTCAGCTGTCACTCCGAGAGGTTAATCCACCGCGTTTCTTTATTTTGTGTTTGCTGTGCGGATGATCAGCATCGTGTACTAATAAGGACGGTGGTGTGCCACTCGAGAAGGATGGTTAAAAAGGTAAAACAAAACTAAGTGGCACCCGGTTGCAAACGGGCAATGGGAAGGAAACCATCAACAGCCGGTTTGGGAGGCAAATATCTTGGACTTGGAGTTGGCTCACTTTTGGTTTGTGTATTTTGTAGGCCCTTCCGAAGCGCTTTGAGAAGGTGTGTGGAGTGCGTCTCCTTTTGCGTGAGAGAACTCCTCCATCAACAATGGATCGATGGGACGGAGATACTCGATGACACTTTGTTAAGTGTGGCCACTTTGACAGAAGGAAACTAGTTTCCCACAGTCCTAGTGTCCACCGCTTTATTGAGGTGATCTCAAAGTTGATGGTGATGTGATAATACCCGCCAACATTACACCATCAACGTCTTTACACACCCATTTTTCTAAACGATCCGGATCACATAGTTTCTCCCCGAAATAAAAAAGACACCGGACCGGCCGCCCCTCTGTCCCTCTGTCCCTCCGGCATGACGCAATCGCCAAAGGTGTGTGCGTACATCTGACGCACTTTATCGTCCGGCACTTGAACTCATTTATCTTGCGGAACGACGACCGGTGGGATTTTCCGATTGACACTTGATGCAGTCGAAAGGCGGCGTCATAGCAAAAACCTTCCTGATTAGGTGGCCTAACCTCCCCCAGCCCAAGCACCGCACGTCGATACACCCAGGGGGTGACGAAATCGATCAAGAGCATCGGACAGAAAATAAAACCCGGCCCGAGAAGGCGGCCTTTAAACAACCGAGAGTCCAACGACACCAAACCGACGGCGGGCGGTTAGGAGGAAGTGTTAGTTAGCGTTCTTATGTCACAAAAACAGCCTATGCTCTACCGAATGCTCGTGAGTTCTCGAGTAGAGTAGAGTTTTTCCCGTCCTTCCGTCGTCTGACATTTCGTAAGACCCATCGGCGGAAAAGGCAAGAGAGGAGTCCTTGCTCTGGCAGCTATTTTCATGTTAGGCAGGGATTTGTGCTGGGAGATACGTTTGCCCCCGTTTCACTCCCATCTTATGCCTTCCCTGGGGCCATTTTCACCACCGAACCCCGGTGGCGGTTGCATTGTCACCTCGTTGTCATTCTTGACGCCGGCTCTATTCACTTTTGTCGTCCTCATTTCCTAGAGCTCTATCGTACTCGTTGTGAAAGGACGAATGTGAGTTGATGAGCAGCTTTTCGTCGCCCGAACGGGGCGCAAGGAACTGTTGCGGGAGAAGGTCATTACACCTTGCATTAACAGTGTGCAAGATACCGAAGGAACTTCCTCCTTGCGTTTCGTTTGCTGTGTTACGATTGCAATCGAGTTCCCGTCTAGATAATGGATATTTTCTTCTGTCGATAGTTACGTGTTCTATTTCCTTGATTTGTTCTATTTTTAGTATAAGATAGTGTGTTGGGTACGTTTAATTGAATTTAAGCATCCTTCGCGTCTCGCATCAATGTGTATTACGGCTATTTGTTGGGAAACGTATTTTCGAGAATATTACATCATTATCATCAATTTATGTAATTTAAAAAGAATTTAGTGATGCTTTGCATTCATCCTCACTTTAGTTTCGTGCCTGGTTAGACCTGAAATAATTAAATTAATTATCTGCTGAGTTAAATTTAATATCGTACATAAGATATATTAATTTTCCGCAGGAAAAGTTTGCAATTCAGAAATTGGTATAACAAGTTAATACTAAAAATATATCCTTCTTTAAACATAAACCCCACTTGTAAGAAATGTATTTTAGGAAGCTACGAAAAAAGCTTATCTATCACTGACACCGGAGGGACCTTCGCGTCCCAATCCGCCATTTCCTTCGATCCATATTCGACCGTTCGTTTCCGCTATCTCTCTTCATGGGCGATAAACGCGTACACGTTAGTAACGTTAGCCGCACAATTTGCGTATGCATCTCTCGTTCTCCTCGTGCCTCGTGTGTCGGTTAGCGACATTTTGCGAGCACACGCATCAGAATGACGTCAATCGCGTGCTTTCCTATTCCGGAATCAGGTGCCGAAACGGTGGGAAAGTCGGGGGTGTCTATTCGATAGGCACAAATCTATCGGCTCATTCTCCCGGGAACACGGTGGCTTTTGATAACGGGATCCGCGCGTGATGTCGACGTGGTACTTTTGACATCTGGAGAGAAAGTGAGAGTAAGTAAATGCCGCAAGGGAAATAGGATGCAGATTCATACCCTCGAGTAACGAGATGGCAGAATATGCTTGCATGAGATTGCACAACTGTCAACACCTCCTTGTATCTTAATGAGTATCTTCCGACATTAAAGGCATTAGGAGTAAAAGAAGCTGTATGCAAAGTGTACATAAGAATACATTTTACGAGCCTTTGTTGTGCTGGACTCGAATTGCGCCAAGTGCACGTAGGCAAAAAGCGTGCCGAATGTATCGCTGTGAACGCTTTAATTGTCCACGATGAATAAATCTCGACATTTTCATACCTTCCATCAGGAAGAAAAGCGAAAACATCGCGCAGGGCACGTACGCTGGTTGAAACGGGAACGAAATTCGATCGCCTAGACCAGTCGTGGTTTTCTTACCGGGTCCTTCGGAAAAGATACAAACCGTCTTTGGGTGTCCTCAACGGGAATGAGGAACAGGAAACATACCAAGTTGAGATGTTGTGGCTTAGGGAGTGACCTATCCAATCCATGTTTGTCAATAGAACTTATAAAGGTGTTTGCCTACAATACAGTTTGTTTATTTGTTTGAAACCTAGAAGAGAAATCAATTTTGAGCAAGACAACGATTTTTGTATGGGGTATCGGTTTTTTGCGTTGTCTCGTAAATCGATACATGAGATGGGGGTTTTCTAGTTATAAATTTAAACCGGTAAATACCACAAATCATCCGACCATTATGGTTCAACATAACTCATAGCATAACCAAGGGTTCCTCGAGCGTCGCACACATTTTCGTTACAGTGAACGTTGAACTGAAACTCCTACACAGGAATGTGATAGCAACGATGTGTTAGATAGCCGCAAAAACATTTTTAAGCCACGAAAACTCACCTTCCCTTAAAAAAACCAAAATTTTTTACATTTGTTCCAACTAGTAAATACAAAATGAGAGGTTGCAACGTAGGTTGGTGCATTCTTCGTCACAGTACATGCCGCTTCCGTTTGCGGAAAGCGCATGACGTAACGAACGAAAATCGAGAAAATCGGTACAATCGTTTGAGAAATTTAGTCCTCCGCTACTGAAGAAGGGAAATAGGAAAACCTAACCCGCAAGAAGTGATCGGTCGATTGTGGATGCATAGTTTATGAGACTGGTTGGTTTGTTGCAAGGGTCAATTGTGTGGAAAATTCCCTTTTTCCCCGAGTCGAAGGCTAACTTCTTCGACGGTTCAAAAGCCCGGTGGTTAGGAAACCACAATGTGTACGATTTTGTGCCACACATGTTTGCTATTTTTTTCAATATTTAAACATTGCTATCCTATTGTCAAGATAACGCTTGTTGTTTCCTGTACACAGATTACGTTGTCTTTATCGTATCTATTTTTTCGTTTTGTCGGTATTAGCTCTCATTCCTTTCTTTAAAAATCTCTAACAGAGATTTTAACTCGAATCAATCTTTATTCTCTTTCCGTTGCACACTTGTCTAGGGCATGGAATTTGCCGACGAGGTTCTTTTTTCGCCTAGAATTCTCCTACGGAAGTGGTCAGTTGAATCTCCGGATGCTTGTGCTAGATGGTTCGGATGCTGGCGCGGTGTGTATCTAGTAGAAAAACAAAACATAATACAAAATAAACGGTTTTTGCAGTGTCAGCTCGTCGTGTTGATGATGTGCTGGTGGCGTCGGCAAGAACCCCCAAAAATTTGGCCATTTTTTCGAAGCACCTCAGGGGGATATGGTTCATTCGTCTTCATCCGTTTACGGACGCGAATGGCTTCGTCCGGGGAAAAGATTGACACATCTGTGGCGTTCACCACAACCTGGGCCAAATGGCGCAGTTTTTCCTCATGTGTTTTCCCTTCTCGTAGGTTGTTTTTCTGTTTGTCTCTGTTTTAAGCAAAATCCTTCTTGGAGCTTGTGGTTTATTTTTTTTGGTCCGACCCGTTCACTTTATACCGGTAGTAGTCTGTCTGCATTATGTTTCTGTCCGTTTATTTATTGTTCATTAGAAGAGCGAATTTGTGCGATGATCCGGGGGGAGGTTGAGAAATCTGTGTTTTCCAAGCGAAACGATGTTGTGTGTGTTTTCCCGGGCGAGGGGATGGCGAATGTGTTTCCCTCCCCGTTGTTGATCCCAGCCAACTGGTTCTCGGGGTTTCGGGGCTTATCCAACAACCCACCCACATACACACCCAGAGGTACTTTGGTCGGGAGTGGAGGGTTGATTCGGTTTGGTTTTAAAAGCAGACCCGTGCCAAAACACAAACTCTCCACCAAACCCGAAAGAGCCGGTCCTGGCGTCGTTGGTTCGATGGTTGTCAGTTCACCGACAAATCGGCATCAAAATTGCAACACACGAGAGGCGCATACGAGTTGGCGAAAGTATGTCTCTCTGTACCATGCTGCTACCCATACACTCTGTGCCTTGGTGCAGAATACGAATTGTGCTAGCCAATGCAGTGGTTGCCAACAATTTTGTTTGTTTGCCCTCCTCCCTGGTACATACATACACCCTTCCTCCGAAATTTCCGCGCACTCGTCAGAATATTTTTCTATCATGGTTTTTATTACGCTGCATCCGGCTCGTGTTTGAAAACCACATCCTTTATAATGTTCATCTGAATGGAATGGAAAAGTTTTCTATTTTAGTTCAGGTCAACGGGATTTGAACAAACGACGTTCCAGATAGAGAGTCGAGTACACTACCACTGAACTGGAGAGGATTCTCAATTAGGAATGAACTAATCGCGAGCATATTTAATTCCGATTTGTGTTGTTCGCGATCTTGTTCTACATACCAAATATTGTTTTTCTACTACACTTGTGTGTTACTTATTAGACCAGTATCTATTGCCTGGCTTGTTCAACGACAGGTCGCGTACTTGAACGTTTTAGTTCAACCTTGCTCGGTTTCATTCTCTCTCTCTCTCCGGGGAATTAGGCTTCGAAAAGGAAACAACTTTGCCAAAGTAAACCAAACACACAGACCTAAATAGTGTTGGAAATTCACTTTCAGGGCACGTTCGCCTTCTCACCTTGTGTGTACCAAGCGTGTGTTGTCTTGTTGGGGTTCCCAGAAGCAGAGGCAACCAAAGAAAAAGAGCTCGTGTTGTCGTCGTCGCTGCCAGTGCAGTTTTGCTGCATCTTGACGGATTGACACCGCAGCAAAACGCGGTGTATTTATCATAGCGCAGGAATGCTGTGCCGGTATGAAGTCGTCACGATACTCTGAAAATAGATGCAATTAATTTAGGTTCTCCCCGTGGCGTGCCATGCACACACACAAACACGTGTGATGTGGATGCCGCCGCGTACTACCAGTTGATTATAAGCCTGCTGAGAGCTCGGTTTAATGGTGCGCGCTTGCTTGCCCGCTTGATGGTGTTTGCTTAGGGCTCAGGTCTGGTGGGTTTCTTGGCTCGAGCTTGGCGGTGCGTTTATGCCACGTTTTGCGCCACCTCCAGACCCCACCCGCCATCCCGTCCTCTTTTCCCTGGTAAGGAGTTTATAATGAAAAACAACTAGAGAATGTTGAATGTCTAACCGCAGAAAAAAACAAACTGACGCTAGGAAAATTACAGAAGAAAGGGAAAAGAAGGAAGGATGCGGTCCAGCAAAACCACCCACCTCCTTTGCCCTCTCATTCCTCCATCCATTGGTGGAAGGGCATACCTTGGCGTTGTGAATGTTTTTTTTTATATGAAAATCTCGAGGGTGGTAGATGATATACTTTGCACGCCACTCCCTGCTACACCTCGACAAGGAAGGTAAAACGGTTGATAAGGCATTAGACACGCTTGTCGACGAGTGTCGAGAGTTTTCCTTCACTCATCGAAACTCCGAAAGGTGCCCGCTCGATGGGTTGGAGGAGATGGGTGATGTGCTGTGGAGGGTTCCATTCAATCTGCTCACTTGGAGGCCGGCTGGTCGGTTATGGGAAGCCGACAAAGCTTAGCCCAACCCGCGGATTAAATGCAATTTTAATTAACCTCACAAACTATTTGAAACATTTGCCATTACCGCGTTGCGATGGTTGAGGAGGGGAGGGGAAAAGGAACGCTGGTTTGTTACAAGTTGGGAAGAAATGTTGGCTTGTCCAGCACGTGTGTACGGGGTCTGCGACCATCGGCCTCAATTAACCTTCTCGGATGTCTTACATATTTGAAACCGAACACCGGTGGGTGTCGTTATTGTTAAATTCCCATTACTTCCAGCACATTCGGTTTTTGTTATCGTTTTTACAACAACGTTTGTTTCTTCCTTATTTACCGAACACATTTGATGATCTGTAATGTGCTAAACGGTATGACATACCTCTTCCCATCGTGTCCATACCTGGAGCGTGCTTACAAACGCTCAAACATCTCAAATGTCAGATGGTGACGGTTGCTGTGCTCCCGGTTTGCATCATTACTTGTTCGCTGCCCGCGACCATTTGCTATTTTTCCGTTGAAGCACGACTAGAGAAACGAGGCGTTTATGGCCGCTTTTAATTTTGCTAATTTCGGGTTTTATCAAAGTGTGTGGATTGGAGAGGAGTAATAAAAACCCAAAACACAAACAAAACCTTTAAACGTCAACACATGTTCTGTGTTATGATTATTTCGTACTATGCGTTTGTTTGTTTTTATTTCTTCTTGTTTTTGCGCTATTTGTCTCAGGCCTTTTTGGTAGCAAAAACATGAAGCAATCGCATTATAGTAAACCAACAAGAAAACAAGGTGGTATAATAATAGCGCGGAGGGCGTGTGTGCTTTGCGTAATGATGATAATTGGGTTTCAGCAGGTCGTGAACACACGATATGCTGCGCCTTTTGATCGGCCGGTGGAGGCCGGCCTGTGGCCGATGATGGTGAGTAATCAGCACCGAAAAATTAGCGCCTTTGCTCTGTATTGGCGAGAGTAACAGAAAAAGAAAACGTCGATTTTTTCTTATGTACCTTCGATAGCCAACGTCGGGTCTCAGCTTGCGAGAAGAGGAGTTTTTTTTATATTGAAATTATTATAGAGGCACGCGATCGTAATTTTTTATGTTTTGTTAGTCATTCCGCAATGATCTGCCCCGAGCTGACGCGATCACCATTTCAAATCTCATTAGCCCGCTCAGTCGCGCGACGAACGCTTTGTGTGAGACACGATCCTCACCGATCTGATGAAATCTTTCTCATTTGCTTCACGCCTCGTTTCTCGCGTGCCCCAACGTTTATTTCCCCGGACCCTCGTCGCGGCTCTCGGGCAGCATTTCAGTGGAGGTATTTTTGTTTTCCTGAAGTTTTCGCGACGGCCAGAGGACTGTTTGAGTTATAATTATCCTCCAAACATACTGCGCGAAGCCGGCGATGATGGATGCTGTGTTTGCAAGAGTGAGAGGCAGAAGCGGTGCGATTTTGTGTGGCTATTCACTCGCTCACTTGCTTACTCACGCCTCTTCGAGCTTCAACCATATGATGTTGATTCGGGCGCTAGGTACTTGTGTCGGATAGTAGTTTACTCATTTTTCTACTACCCAGCATCTACTCTTGATGGCTATTCGCTGTTGTTTGTGTACGTGTGCGGTTGGTGTGCCATCTCTCACACATACACCATGACTCATCCAGGCGTTTTCAGCTCGCCGTTTGGTGGGATGGAGATGCTCGGGGGTTTCCTTTTAAACCGATTACAGAAAACAATTCGCGCAAATCGTGGCCTTATAATTATCTCCCGCCTGTTCTGCTCATCCACCTCCGTGCATCTCGCAGCGCCACAATGGCGGAATGCATGGTCTGCCTGGGTTTTCAATTTTAAACGGCCACCTCTTCGCACCCCCGGGGGTGAAGATGCACGAGTAGAGGCTCTAGGCTGCGAGTCGTTGTATGACATTACTCTTCGGCACGTGCGGCATCGCAATGCGGCCTTTCTTTTGGGTCATTCAGGGCGGAATGAAAAAATGTTGGTCAGTGTGTTACTGCGTTACAGCGCCATCGTGGATGAGCACACGAGATTTGCCATACACAATTGCTGCATACAGGCGAATAATTACAAAAAATCCATTTTCATTCAAACGTAAGCTTTAGTATGGAATATTCCTATCAATGGCATTGCATTTCCCTTTCCCGAAAAGCATCAATCGATGAGAAAGGAATTTGTCATCGATTAACCATAGTAACGATTATGAATTGAGTCGTTACTATGGAAAACAAACGGTGTAACGTTAATCGCATTATTCAGTATCGTAAATCGATGATGTAACGCAAATCGCCTCGATTAATGCTCATCCGTCTTGTACAGTTTGGCTTTTGTGCCATGAAGAGATTTTTCCTATGTGAGACGTAAAACATTTGTTCCAATTACACTCGTTGTTTGATCAACTCGGAGTAGACATTTGCAAGAGATCAACACTATTCTCGTAGTATCGTCCTGATTCAAACCGATGAGCAATGATGATTCCTTTTAAGAAGTGATTGCTAGTGTATCATGTGCCTCAATTAGTTAATTTAAAACAAGCTATCGTTTAACGATACACTAAAGCGCGCACTTAAAATCCAGCCCTCAAGGGGGGGAGACAAGGTGGCCATTATTATGGAAGGCCCATACAGAGTCGCCATTTGTGCGATTAGGCGGTACGACAAGCAATAGGAATTTGCCAATTATCGGCTCGTGAAACTCTTGTCGTCCGTCCATCTTGGCACCACCCAATCGAACCGGGCTGACATAAAGCGCGTTCGCCAACGTTCTCTCGGGCGCGCTCCGTAAAAGGGAGGAGGCTAATTTGTAGAATCAGTTCCCCAGTTGTGTTTCCCAGTTTTGCCGCTGCTGGAGGGCGGTGATGATGTGAGGGCTGGCACCCTTAGGGGCACCCATTGCCAGAGCCGCCAAGTTTCCCTAAACGAACGCGCTCGCGCACTCCCATAAGGTTTCGCATAATTCCCTTGGACACTGGGCGCCCCGCCAAATGGCAATGTAAATATGAAGAGTTCGAAAACGGGCACACGCTGCTGCGATCGATCGGTCGAATCGGCCGGCAGCAAAAGGACGCGCCTTTTATCCTTCTTCTCTGCTGTCTCGTCGGGTACGACACCGAGATTCACACTTTGTCACGTAACGCGTCATAAATGAGGACGGAACACAAAAAGGTAGCACTCTACTTTAACTTCCGAGGTTAGCTATTTGATTAGTAAATCTTTCGTCGTAAGGAAGCTTCGCATAAAAGGAGGTTTTTAAATGAAAATGAATGCTACTAACAAGTTTAGCTACCTTCAAAGGTATCAGAGGTAAGGCTTTTTATCCTTTATAATGTCGGAGTAAATTCAAACGCGTCTCGCTTGATCATGTTTCTGTAATTGATCGTGATCAACCTCCTCCCCCTCCCCTTAGATATCGGATGAAAGCATAAAAAGGGGGGTGGTTCAAGAAGTGAAGGGGCAACTTCCGGGCGACGGAAAACAAGAATCAAGTTCCTTTCGTGGCATTTATGATGCTTTTTTTTCTGTGCCGTTTGTTTTTGATCACTTGATTTCTCTGTCAATGTCTGCCGCGAGCAGCAACTTCGTCAACCATGGCGCAAAAAAAGCGTCTTAATGGGCGGCGAAATTGACGCACTTTTTGGCGTCATGCCAACGGCGCGTGGGAAAACCATTCAGCCCGACGCCCGGCGACGACACCTTTTGCGCGAGTTTACGATGCGTGAATGGGCATCGATCGACACATGTAGGTGTATGTGTGTGTGTGCGTGTATGTGTGCACGTGTGAGTGTGGTGGCGCCTCGCGATCAGCCACCTTTTTTTTTGTCTTTGGTGTTGTTACACGCGCCCCATGTGTCCGCCCAAAATTGGAGTGTTCGGATGCTTGCCGTTCCGAGGGGGGGTTCGCTGGAACAGTGAAGAACAGCCCAATTTGGATCTGGAAGAGAGGAGGAAGGGGGAAACGGGTGGTGTGTGTGTGAGCAAAAAGGATGGAAAAGGATGTACACGATATTTCACGGCTTAATTTAGGATCGAAACCTTCCTCCGATCGAGAAGTATGTAACCGCTGTTGAGGAGCACTTCGTTGTATTACTAATTTGACATTGGACGCGACATTAATGGTTAACTTTGCTTTTCCAAACATGATCGAACGCTTTCGCAATTTAAAGAAGTGTCTAAAGTTGCCTCAACTCATAATAACGCTTCTTGATCGCGAACACGCTATCATGGTAAACCGATGATGTAACAATCTAATCAATTAAATAAACTGGAAACTAAAATATGTTTCCTCAAATTCCTGTTCTATTTTGGACTCAAAGATCTAGCAAACTTGGGATAAATCTGCAAGCTGCAAGAGTCGCACAGTCATCCGGATGTGCAGCACCTTGTTGGTGAGTAATTTTGTGCAAAAATATTGATTTTGCCAGTTGCCCTTTTGCCTGTCGCGCCGGCAGATAGCTTTCGACATGTGGGGAACATCATCGTCCCCTTTCGCTCCCTTTTTTTGCACCTCGTCTGCCGGATATGTTCTGCGATAAATTCTCACTCCGGTGGCAAGGGGTATCCAAACTCCCCAGTGCTATGCTATGGGGCGGGTCTCTGGCGTCAGCTCGTCAGGGATGATGCTTCTATTAGCGCCAGACGCCTGGTCTAGACTTCCGCAGTGTGGCCCGTGTTGTCGCAATGTTGCTTTGCCCCATGGCTTCGTCCCTACTCCGAGCGAGATCTCTTGAATACTGAAGCACTTTTGAAACGATAGCTTATACCGTGGAGTTATTCGCTGTACTGTGCGGGAATGGAAGGACTGTTTGAAGGATGATGATGCGATTATGTTATTTTATATCAAAATTTAATCCTAGAGTATCGGAATTCACCTACAAGCACAGAAATGATGGAAAAGCAATAATCCATTACTCGCCGCGACATTACAAGGTTTGTGGAGGACTTAGCGGTCCCCGCAATAACGGTAATTCGTGGTACTGTAATCCTCAGGCTACGTACTATGCGTGACTGTGCTTAGTTCTGTAATCCTATCTTCCGTAGCAAGGAGTGGCTCCAATTAGTTTGTATTGGGCGGATAATCACATATCACCATTACAGAGGTAGGCCTGGCCCTTTTTGTAGCGTTCTACCGTTTTTACTAAACTATATTCCAAAAGAGAGTACTTTTCCCAAATGGGTCGGAACACCCCATGATTTGAACTCCTGAATTCCATTTTGTGATATCTAAAATAGGTTTATTTTCTGTCGTTGATTTCCCATGAAGCAATAGATTGTATCCAATAGGGGGAATGAGGTTTTCCTCCGGAATCGTTGATAGTTGGATCCCTTGGACGGAGAAAAGTGTGGTACGAGAGAGGCTTGCATTTTTATTCGCTTTCTTGGTTCACTTTGACTTTTACTGCTCGACTAATGAAAACATCAATACAGCTTACGAATGGTGTTTTTCTTCCAGGTGCTGGAAGGAGGGTGGAACTGGTTTGTGGATACACCTTGGGTGGTTGTACGGCCGTCACTTACACAAACTCACACCCATGCCATGGTGCAGTGTTTATGGCGGCGCCCCCTAATGAATATTTCAACGTTGCCCGTATATTCGCGCCGCGTTGTTCCATTCGATACTCCATCGTCGTCGTCGTCGTCGTCGCGCGAAAATCCGGAAACACGTTCTAGGTTTTATTTATCATTTGCCTACGGGCTTTATTTCCCGACCGATCGGTCGACATTACTCTCCCTAGTGTCGACGACAGTTTGGTGTAGAAGGACTAGGGACATTGGAATGTAGGGGGGAAACGGTAGGGATCCGAGCTTCGGAGCTATATAATGCTGATGGCCGGTGGGCCTTAACCTTTGCCAACCTTTTGGCCCATTTCCCCACGTTCCCTTTTCGGGCTTTTGGAGGAAAGGGAATTTTGGACGATGGCCCAGAAATCGGAGGGGGAGTGGTGGGGTAAGTGTCTTATCCTCCGCCTTCTCTTACTCACTCCCCTTTGTTCTTGTGACTCCATTTGTGGATTTGCAGTGTGTTTGTGTGAAGGGCTGGGGTTGATCGTTAATTCGTCTGAAGGCGCCATTCAGCAATAACACGAGGTCTGGACAAGGAAACCAGTTTGCTATAGGGGAGCTACAGCGCCGCCAAGTGGGAGGGGTGGGAACACCTTGGGTTAGGGGCAACTTTCGTTTTCACCACCCCGGACGGAAAAGTGCAATGTGTTATAATTCACTACGACAATTTATATGTCTAACGTAAAGGGGCGCGAAAGTATGGTGCAAGAGTGGAACGAATGAGACAAGAAATTCATACTCCAAGTTCTCCCCCATCGATTCCATAATCTAAGGAAAACAGGGATAAGGAGGGTGAGTCTACACGCAAACGTACTTCCAATACTCAAAATTCAAACCCGAAGACCATTTTCGACACTTGCCAAGTCTCGAACCTCTTGAACGTTAATTTGCGGAACCCTTCGATTTTTCGCGAATAAATCTTTTCGGAGCAAACAAGAGTACTTTAAAGGATAAGGGAGTCCTAGGACCGAAAATAAAATGCCTGTTTTCCCTCCCTCACAAAGCTATCGGCTTTCGTCGTGCACACTAGAGTGTTCCCTTGCAATATGAAGGTTTTAAGAGGTAGTTTACACCCTCGCTAGGGATGAATGTGTGTTGCACAAGGCGCATTACTAGCGATGGAGAGTTTTATAGATTTGCGTTATGTTTACGTATTACTCATCTAATGCGTTTACACAAGACGCTAGAGAGAAGTTGCCCTCGCTACAGTGTCGCTGGTTGTTGGTCGAGGGTCAAGGTGGTCATAAAACCACCCATCCCTCTTTCATTTTAGTTTACCATATGGAATGCACTTTTCTACTCGCACGTGGAATATAACACCCGGAAATGTGTTGGGTTCTTTTCTTTGAAACTAAATGGCCAAATCGTAAATTAATTGCTTTTCTTGATAAGGCTGGGCATGTTTTTAATGCTTTTGGGTATATGGCTATCGGAAATTCTTTATGGTTTAAGTAACTTATCTGATTGTAACATTTGAGAGCTTAACACGTTCGAGCACAAAAGCAGCAAGATTAAATAAGAACGCTTTTAAAATGCTGATTCATCCTCGCAGCATGACATAATGATCCAGTTTTTATCACTTATAATTTCTCATTAAAAAAAAAGGCTTGCGCATATCTTTTTGAAGAGTTGTTGTAACTCGGCCTCACGAATTCGTCAGCCCGTAAAAAGTAGGAAAAAATCCAACTCACGGATGATGCACAAAAGAAATGGTAAATTGCATGGGTATCTGGTTTCTTGAAAACGCAATTGGGTAATTGAATAATTATCTCTGGGATCTTCGGTCCATTGCGCATTGCTGCTAATTATTCGCATCCGAGCATAAGCACAAAAAAAATGAATAATCTCTAGTTTTATAAAACTCACAATGATAACTCTTCGTTTCAAAGTTATTGAAATAATGTAGTTTATATACTACGAGATAGATCAGTTTGACAAGACAGTACACATGTGTCTGGCAACCAAACTTGTATGTGAACCGCCATCACTAATCGAGTTCCGATGAGTTCAATGGCAGCATATCCGGCTGATAAGTTTGCTGAATAGATTCCTATGCCGTAATCATCCAATTTTGGCCATCGTCCAAATCGGGCGTTTTTCTAGACAGGACGACAGGACTTCCCCGTGGCCGTTGCTTCCTCTCTTCGTCAAGCTTTGTTTTTGTTGTTGAAAACTGTCCAGCTTCATCAGTCCAAAAGTTGGATAGAGCTACAGAAAAGTTTCACTCAAATTTGTGCTCAACCGACTCCTGAAGGGTTGGGTTTTCCATCCGCTTTTTATGTATGTGCGGGAGGTTTTGTAGAGTTCGGACCTTTCGCCTTGGCAGCACTCCTCTAGTATTTGCTCGCGTTCTCTAGTGTCCGCAAGTTCAACGGAATCGACGGCTCGTTTGGGGAAGCGGAGAGTTGTAGGGCGCTGGCGGACGTGGATGATTGCGTCAATTTAATGAATAATAAATAACATTTTGTGAAAGTGGACTAACCACCGGCGGGCATCGAGCGCTAGACGACTGGTTCATGGAGGTCCTAGGTCTTGGTTGGGAGTGTTGCGGGGAGAATGGATCACAAGTACTCTTTTTTTACCTTCTCACTTCCTCTGTTGTTGTTGCACTGCAATCTGCGGGAATCCGGATGAACCCAACATCCGCTTCCAGACCACTTGCGGCCAAGGTATTTAGTTGGCGGGAAAGCCAAGCCACCTTTTTTTGCAGTTGGTTTCCCGACAAAGAAGACCTTCTTCTGGTTCTATAGTCCTTTTCGGGTAAAACAAAAAGGAATATCACTGGAATGACAGCTCGGTAAAGCGAAAGTGAAATGTAATTATGGGACAAAATTGTTGTCTTTACATTGTTGTTTAAGCGTTGCTAAAGTTCTTATATATTTTAAGCAACAGAATTCATGGGATTTCATTCTATTGTATTCAACGTAACACAGCGAGAAAGAAAGATTGTATGAAAATTACATCGCATTAAGAATGGGCGCTAATGTGCGCGTGATGCCCTGTGTACATCATTTCTATTCGTCTCATTTTCAGATGACGTGACGCCCATTCTCTAATTAGATGAAGCTAATGGGGCTGGGAGGCGCTCAAGGTGCCCAGAAAAACGTCAAAATCAAAGGCATTAGCAATCATACATAACTCGAATACTAATGCGACCAGCAGCGGCAGTTCCGTCGCACAAAAAAAAGTAGAACCAGAAAAATGTGCAAAATTCTGCGCTCCAATAATTTCCTTTGGGATCGGGTATAACGTATGCATTAAAAAAATAGACAAATTTTAACGATTTTTCCTGCAAAAACGGAAAACGCTAGCAACTTCCAGTTGAATGTAACATAAAGAGTAGCATTTCTTTTAAATTCAGAACATGTTTCAGAACTTTATCATTAAAATTGAATCCGCGGTGGCCAAAACAGCAAACCGTCTTCGTTTGATAACGTGTAAAAAATTTCAGCATTATAGCGGAACGATCTTGTTTGATTTTGTTAGACATTTCTTATCCACCGAATTCAGCTGATATAATTTTTTAACTATTTGGTCACTTATGGAGACAGGTTGAAAAATCATTTGGAAGCCTTGGTCCGGCCACTGACTGTGCTGCGAGACCTCAAATGACGACAGAGGCCGTTACGACAGGCATAACGAAAAAGGGCCTAATCATTCCGTTTTTTGGATCAAATGTCGCTTCAACCGGCCAAATAGTTAAGAAAACTTAGAAAAGATGGAGATTGCTATACAGATGACGCGATCGAGGCCAGTCACTTAAACAAACCGGCTCGAAGCTCGTGTAAGACATGTGCTCGGAAAATCACGAAATTCGGTCATATTTCATAATCGATTCCAGCACAAATATCCCTATCTACGTCCCTCAACCATTTCCAACTGATAAAACCTTGATAAATCTTTAACGTAGGATCTATTCCAACAATTTAAAGGCCAATCGGAGCAGCAGGTGGTCATGTAGGCCACACAATTACTGAAAAACAACCTTACACGATTGGTTTTGTCGGCTATGGCTAAAGTTTCGACCAAGTACCGTATGGCCGCCTTACTGGCCATCAAAATATTTTTTGTAAGTACTTAAGTGATGTAACTTTACAATAAAATTTACTTCATTCAATTAGCTTGGTTATCTTTTTTCTTATCGTCGATGAAAATTTGTCTATTTTTTTTAATGCATACGTTATTGTAGGTGGACACGGACTGCGCTTGCTGTTGGGGTTTTGCCTTTTTGTTTAACAATTGTTTTACTTTTCCCTACGCCCATGTGCGCCCCCCGAAGGGCCTGCCATTCCGTGTTTTGGGAGTTTGCTTTGTTTTGAGCTTACTGGTGGTTGCGCGATACTGCGCGCCCTTCAGGTGGGCGCTCATCCCCAACCTTTGCTCGGATTAATGGGAATGGTGTTCCCGTTTTTTAACTAACCACCGTGCGGAAGTGAAACCACTTCTTTCTGGGCTGCAAATTTAGCCCTGCTTCACATGCCACAACGGACAAAGGGACTTTGCGTGTGTTTGATTTGACACGGATTTACCTCGCCGTTCGTGAATGCAATTAGTTGGTCCTGCATCAGCGCAACTGCGACCGTGTGCGAGTCGTGTCTACAAGTTCTAGTGCTGGCCAGGGCAGAGGCAGCCTGCAGGCAGTGGGACTTTCCTATGTCTAGTGCGAATTCATTATGTGTCCGCTATTGTTTCGTGATCTCAAGTGGCTATATGGTTCTCGTTTGTACGCGCCTATCAGACCAGAGTGCGTTTGCATGTGTACCGAAAGCATGCGTGGCAGTTCCCATTTCGTTTTGTGGGAGAATGGGTCTAGCTTTTATTGCCATAAGGCGATCATCCAACTAACGAACCTATGCTCTCTCATCGTTCGCAATTTCTTTTTAAATAGAAACGGTGTGAAGTGAAATGCGTTAATTGATTTTTACTTGTCGTCATTCTTTTAGTATACCATACCTTTCTTGACAGAAAGAAAAACACGTATTGAAAAATGCGAAAAAAATGGCCGGATGTGCCGAAAACTTATTGACGATTAAAACACTCAAAACACACAAAACAACGCGATTCAGTTCTTGTTTACTTTTTGTATCGTATTTTAACAAGTTCCATAGAGAAAAGAATTCACTCTGATGATAAAATATTGTCTAGCAATTATAAGTTCTAGAATGTTCAATTGTTTAAATTGTATAAATTGAAAGTTCACTAATTCTTCTTATCTACATGGTTTTCCTCTCTTTGCAGGTGTACCTGGTATCGGCATCGCACGTTGAGTCTCTCCTTACCTCAAATACGTTGCCTGGAAAGGAACAACTCCATCGGACGATCGAATGGTGCAGCGAAGCTGTGGCGAACCACCGTTACGGTGGTGGCGGTTGTCCTAATCTCCATCGCCTGGCGGCCATCGCCACCGCCATTGTTGTTGCTGACACTAGCAACTTCCTAGAAGTAGTGTTTGATTCCATTTCGCTATCACATTTTCGTTTAAACGAGTGGCGAATGCACTAAAGGAAGAAAACACTGTCGCCTTGGGTCCGATGCCATTGCTACAGGATCAACTGCCTTCCTAAGGACAGCCGAGGGTAGAATAGAGGCAAGGATTTTCACAGGATCACACCCGTTCATACAAAGGGAATACGCCATCCATCGTAGTTTTTTTTGGTAAACACTGAGACTGGGAAGAAGTCATCGGTTGAAAGAACTGTTTTGGATCTTTGGAGTACAGTAGTTCCGGTGCATTAGATAGGAACTAAGAAATCTACTACGGATATCGCAGACGTAGCGTTGTATCTATTTAATGAAATTTGGTGCCTGCAAATTGTGCTCGTTCGTGTATCCACATTTTGGAGCGAAGTACGTAACAAAATTTGGATCCGTCTACAGAAATAGAGCGAGAAGCTAAACAACACCATGGCTACCGATCAAAAAGACGTCCTGGCGGGATTGAACTTGTCGAAACTGTCTGGTAAGAGTTTGCCCAACAACAACTTGGAGAAAGTTGTGAGCCGTGACTTAATTTTTCGATGTTTCTGCTTTCATTAGTTCAATCTCCTGCGGCGCGCCTTAAAGAGCTGGAAAATCTTATCCTCGACCAGGTAACGCCGGGCGGCAATGCCAACAACAACTTCAACGGGGGCAGCAATGCCAATGGCACAACCAACAGCCCGCTGTTCGGCAGCATCCTCGGTGGGGTGGTGGCGGCCGCCGGTCTCTCGGCGGAGAAGTTCCTGTCGGTCGAAACGATGCTCGACTGCCTGCTGGTGCTGTACGACGAGTGCTGCAACTCATCGCTGCGCCGGGAGAAAACGGTGTCCGACTTTATCGAGCTGATGAAGTCGGTTGTGCAGAGCATCAAGCAGCTGCGCCTGTCGCGGGATGACTTCGAGGTGCTGAAGGTGATCGGACGCGGTGCGTTCGGGGAGGTGTGCGTCGTGCGGATGCACCACACTAGTCAGATCTATGCAATGAAGATACTGAACAAATGGGAAATGTTGAAGGTAAGATTTCTGTAAAAGCAGAACCATAAAGCATATAGTTCGGAATGATAACATCGGTCTACGATTTGCCCACAGCGTGCCGAGACAGCCTGCTTTCGAGAGGAGCGCGATGTACTCGTCTTTGGTGATCGGCGATGGATCACTAACTTGCATTACGCTTTCCAGGACGACATCAATTTGGTAAGATATAACTTATTTAAGCTCGAAAGGTGTCCCGTTTTCACTAAGATTTTTTTATGTCTGGTTTTGCTCTTAGTACCTCATAATGGATTACTACTGTGGTGGAGATTTGTTGACATTGCTGAGCAAGTTTGAGGACCGCCTACCGGAGGATATGGCTCGGTTCTACATTGCCGAGATGGTACTGGCAATACACAGCATCCACGAGCTAAAGTACGTCCACCGGGATATCAAGCCGGACAACATCGTGCTGGACGCGAGCGGGCACGTGCGGTTAGCCGATTTTGGCTCCTGCTTGCGACTCGGTCCACAGGGCACCGTCCAGTCGAACGTTGCGGTCGGCACGCCGGACTACATCTCGCCGGAAATCCTACGCGCGATGGAGGATGGCCAGGGCAAGTATGGGCCGGAGTGCGACTGGTGGTCGTTGGGCGTGTGCATGTACGAGATGCTGTACGGCGAGACGCCCTTCTACGCGGAAAGCCTCGTGGAGACGTACGGCAAGATTATGGCCCACAAAAACTCGTTCGATTTCCCGAACGACGACGAGGAGTACGGCGTGAGCGAACAGGCGAAGGATCTGATCCGGGGGCTGATCTGTGCGCCCGAGTATCGCCTCGGGCAGAACGGTATCGACGATTTCAAGGCGCACCCGTGGTTCGAGGGTATCAACTGGGAGACGATACGGAACGGGCAGGCACCGTACATACCGGAGGTTTCTAGTCCAACCGATACGTCCAACTTCGACGTGGACGATGCAGACGTCAAGCAGTCGGATGCCGTGCCACCGACGACGAATCCGGCCTTCTCCGGACACCATCTGCCGTTCGTCGGGTTCACCTTTACCAAGGACAGCTCGCTGTCGGACGTGGGAAGATTGTCGCGTGCCATCGGAAACAACATTAGTCAATTGGCAGGTGGTGGTGGTGGTGGCGTTCCGTCGGTGGCGCCGCTCAAGCTGGACAAACACGGTTCGGAAGAGAAACAGCGCCTCAGTCCGGACAGCACGCGAAAGCTTCAGGATGAGATAAATATACTGACGAAGCGTAACTGTGAACTGGAAAGTCAGATTAAAAGCTTCGAACGCGTCGGGGCACTCTCCGTCGGCACGTCGTCCGATTCTGTCGATGGCCAGAGCGACGCCAAGTTAAAGGAGCACGAAAAGATAATCCGTTTACTGCGGCAAGAAAAGGAGGACCTGCAGAAAGAGCACCAGGATGCGCTCGACCGCTTGAAGCAGCAGGACAAAGAACTGAAGGACGCACTGGAACAGCGTAAGCTGGCCATGGCCGAGTACACCGAGGTGACAGACAAGCTTTCCGACCTGCGCCAACAGAAGCAAAAAATCTCCCGCCAGGTGCGCGACAAGGAGGAAGAGCTGGAAGTCACGATGCAGAAAGTGGATACACTGCGCATTGAGCTGCGCAAGACGGACAAGCTGCGCCGGGAGCAGGATGCCCGCATCCAAGATTTGCTGTCGGAGCTAAACCGTGAGCGACAACAGCGCGAACGTTCGGAAGAATGTTACCGGCAGTTGCAGGTGGAGGCTCGAAGTCGCAGCTCATCGGAGTTGGGTTCGTCGAACTCGCTCGGAATATCGTCTTCGGACTCCATCCGACTCGAGATCGATCGTCTCGAAGTTGAGTACAGTGAGAAAATTAATCAGCAGCAGACGCGCTACAATATCGAAATTTCGGCCCTGCGCGATCAGCTGAACGAGGCAGACAACCATCGGGAGATGTTGCAGCGCGAACTGCAGCAGGCCCGTGAGAAGCTGGATTCGAGCCGCCTCGAGTCGCTTACGGACTCGGAGGAGACGATCCTGGAGTTGCGCAAGCGACACGACCGTGAGAAGAAGATCCTGCTTGACGACAACAGGAAGCTGATCACCGATCTCGAGCTACTTAGTGAATCGAACCGCCGTCTGACCAACGAACGACTGCAAATGGAAAGCGAATATGAAGACCTAAGGTAGGTTTGAAAGAAGAAAATTTGGTGTGGATTGCAAATAATGTACCCTTTTTAATCATCTCTCTTTCGGCAAACAGAAATAGACGCCAAGCATTCAGTCAATGGGAACGTCAGATTGCGGAAATCATACAATGGGTGTCGGATGAGAAGGACGCTCGCGGGTATCTGCAGGCTCTCGCGACGAAAATGACCGAAGAGCTCGAGTACCTGAAGCACTCTGGGCCGTTGAACCACAACGCGAGCGATAACAAGAACTGGCGCAACCGGCGCTCGCAAAAGCTCGATAAGATGGAACTGCTCAACCTGCAGAGCTCGCTGCAGAACGAAATCCAGGCGAAGGCAGTGATTTCCGAGGAGCTTACGCGCACCCGTACCGATCTGGTGGCGGCTCAAAAGTACGTAACGAACCGTTTTGCGGTGACCATTTACTCCTCTAAGTGGGTGAAGTATATTCGATGCTAACGGAGACCTGTTTTTCTCCTTTTAAGGGATCTTCTCGAGACGCGACAAATCTGTGAATCGATTGGAAGCGAACTGAAGCGCAAGGAAAGCATGATCAAAGAACTACAACAGCGTCTAGAGTCAAACGAAGGATGTGAGTACCAATCTGTGGTGTTTAGCTTGTGGATCTTTTTTAGTTTTTATTTGTTAACTCAAGTTCTCGCTATTGATTTTTGAAAGCTTTTACAAAATTGCGGTTATTTTTGGACGTTCCTTGAATTGGATTTTCCAACCTTCTTTTGGATTGTTTTATCGCCGTTTAAATTGGTTACGGTGAATTAAATAGAAAAGGAATATGATATTGACTGCGATTTTTAAAGGTCATAAATAAGTATGATGTATTTTTTAGTTTTTCATTTGGTGGAAGGTCTCTTCCCCAAAAGAAGAAGATTCTCTTATTGTTTAAAGCGCTTCAATTTTATTGCATCGTTGAGTGACTACGGCAAGGTAATTTTTTGTGTACTGTATAAAATGTTTTAGTGCGCTTTTTAAACGCTTTGGACAATTTGAACGGTGTTGGACGGTTTAATATCGGAGATGGTTGACTAATATTTAGAAGCAAAAAAAAGCTTAATTTAAAGCGTTTTAATAGTTTATCCGTTGGCACACGGTTTGCGGATAACTGCTTTCACTTATAGTTACTAAAACAGACGTACACAGAAAGTGGCCGAATGTCACTCAACCAACATTTTGTTTCTTTTTTATGAATTTTCTATTTCACTCAAAAAGCATCATTTCGTTTGTATTTTATGAGAGACACGAGAGGGAAAATAGCGTTCACTAACCCATTTAATGTCTTTGACTATTTTAAAAGATACTTTTCTATATTACCTAGCCCTCCCCGTTATGCATTTATATATTTGCTATATATTTACGGTATCGAAAAATGTATTATTCGGCAAGTCGTATGGTCGGCTACAGAAGCTGAAGTTAGGTAATCTGTTGGTTCACTGTTTCGTGGCTGCACCTATACAAACATGTAATGCACTTGCTTGGAAGATACCTTAAAGCAACGAACAATCCTTCACTGTGTCCTAAGTGAATTCCCACATTCTCCATAAAGCAGAACTCGCAAGGCTTCGAAAGCCTTTCATTAACCTAGGAATCTGCTTCAAATACTTCCCCTACCCTGAACACATCCATATCCCCATCCTCATAAAGCCTCTGTTTGGTCCGTCCCGTACTGCCTTGTCCCAGTTTTGAGAACACGAGACCACCGTCCTGTACCTAAGTGTATATCTATGTGTATCTATTATATGTGCAGTAGCGGGTAATAGGCAGAATGTAGGAATCGTTTAAACCAAAGTGTTTGCTTCAGGCTGTATTAGAGCATTTATCCATTGTTAAGATCTGGGCCGATCGCGAAAAGAAATAGTAGCTATAAAGAAGGCTTTTTTATTCAACGCGATAACAAAGGTGACCTATTAGAGGCCACTTAAAGATGCAAATAATGTATCCTGGATTGAAACCAGACATAGAGTCATATTTCCCGACTTCACATGAAAAGCGTATCCTTCCTTACACGTGTGTGTGTGTGTGCTCGCGTGCGAATGTGTGTCTGTGTGTATATTTTACTATGAAAGCTTTGTGGCTATGAAAGCTCATGCCACAACGTGCTATTTTTTATCAACTGAACTAAATGTGTTTGATTATTTCTCTGTCGCAAAATACAAAACAAATCGCACAACGAACGAACGAAACACACTGAATCATTCTAAAATCAACCGGGAAACAACCAATTCTCTCCATCGTTTGGGGGGAAAACCAAAATGATACATTCCCCACCAATCAGTACCCGTTCCGGTCGTGCAACTGACGAGCGCAACAGGGATCAACTACCGAGGAGTTCGTAATAGCATCAACGACGCCACAGCAGCTACAGGACGTCCAAGAAGCTCCCGCGAGGTGGAAATGCGTGATGTACTTGAGACTGTGCGCAAGCATTCGCTATCCCTGGTAGGCGTTGAAGCGCCCAACAACGACAGTAAATGCACTTCCGTCGATGGTGACGATGATGAGTTGTTGGTTGAAAACTTACTGAAAGGGCTCCGGCAGCAGCAGCAGCAAGAGAGCGAGGACCAACCAAAGGGAAGAAATAAAAACGCAACGCTTACTGGAGACGACAGCAACGAGCTAACCGATTTTGAGAGGGCCGTCCTAAGCAAATACATTCGCGAGTTGAACGAAATACCTAACCGGACGGAAGAGCCGGCAACATTGCTGTCGCCTGTGGAAAGCAATCAGACGAAATCCGATGAGAGTATAGGATCAACGACGGCACAGTTTGATGAAAATGGAAACGCATTGATTGCAGAAAATTCAACTGTGGCTGGAGCAAGTGAGAAGCACCCAGATTTCCAACAGGAACAGCAACACGAAGCCGACGTCTCTTCACATCCGAAGGTTGTTATGTCAACTAAAGCTACTACAAACAATGCAGCAACGCCTACTACCAGCACTAGCTGTAGCAGTAATGCCATCACCCGCAACACTACTAGTTGCATCGCGGCTAACAACAGTGAACTCATAGAGCATCATCCAGCAAAGAGCGAGCACAGTGGCACCGTTAACGTTTCATTAGCGGAAGGAGCTAACGCTAACGATCATAACCGTGTTGTGTCACTCCCTGGCTGTAAAATTACTACCACCTCCGCTACTAATGACGACGGTGCCGAGCGAATTGTTATCACGAGCCCTTCGTCTACATCAGCGGCGGACACATCCGTGAACAGCAACATGGCAGGTAACGAACGGGTGGACAATCACCTCCAGCCGAAAGGCGTCGAGGCAGAAGGGAACGATAGTATGGGACAACCAAAGTCTTCACCTGCCATCATATCAGCAGCAACGGTGGTGGCAGCAGCGGCTGTCGACGGCAATAGCAACACCAACACTACGATGGCAAGGGCAGCGATGGCCGCGATCCGCGATCGAGCAATGAGACGCAAATTTTCCGTGTGGGTCGGTGTCACGTCCTGCGTCTGGGGCCTGTTGCTCTATCTAATCAAAACGTATACGTAATACTTCCTTTTACTTATATTTGTGACGAATCCCCTCTTTTTTATCCGAGAGCACCCCGTGCTTATCTGTTTAATATTTTCCTTGTGTTTCGTTTTCATATTATTTGAGTTCCTTTTTGGTTTGAGTTTGACAAACCCTCTGTAAAGTGCTTTTTATTGACGGCATTTTCTTTCTCTTTTATCATTTGATAAGTGAGTTATTGCTAATTTTTAGGAAAGCTCCATACGCAGACGCAGACGCTTTTTTGTTTTGTCCATAATTTGCTTTGTTTGTCAGCTTTGTTTTTGTATCTACTGTTTTGTTCTTTGTATGTTAACTCTTCTCTTTTCCCCTGTCAATATCTGTGCGTTTTTTATTGTTTTCATTTTTGGTTTACTTTCTGGCTTTCGATTTTCTATAGATTGTGTTTTTGCTTGTCTGCTGTGTTTTACTCATTATTTGTTTACATTACATATGTTTTAAAAGTTCGTTTGTTTTCGATTATCTTCCCCTCACTGACCCCTGCGACAAATAGTGGCTCTACTTTGGAATGTTGCAGTTGATCAGTGGATTGAAAAGCAAAGTATTCGAATCATAACGAAGCATCGCTTGTGTCGGACGACTGTTGAAAGAGTTTTTGCAACTCAATAAACTTACATTGATAAGTATAGTCATATAAATCGATATACGAGCAACGTGTAATGCAACTCGTGGGGTTGTCATGTACTTTCACCTTGCAATTTTTAGGTAAGCACTATCGTAGTGCGATTTTGCTTAGATGAAGGCGTTGTGTTGTGCAAATGGATTAAACTAAAACCAAGCATAACACTAACAGTTTAATGATAACACTATAATGTTTGTGAAAGCAAAAATAAAATGAAACATCTTGCCTAACATCATGCGAACTAGAAAACGATTTAATAATTATTGTTTCATGCTAAAAAGAAGCTAAAACCAGCTCATTTGACTGACCAACAGCAAAACAAAATCAAAATAAGAACTGTATTAATTTGATAACACATAACTCAACTCCACGTTAACTGCAATTTTCCAAAAGAGCGTTGTTGACGGCCGTTAGATTACTGATCTGATCGCATCTCCATATGACAATTTTCTTCTTCCTTTTGTTGTGCAATCCGGTCTATGATTTCGCGCTCTTCCTCCTCTTTCTATTTGGCTCTTCTTTGAATTTCCTCTATTCCTTTCTCTCATTTGCTCGCCGATCGCCCGCTCGCTCGCATCCCCATTCGTAGTCGAAAAAAAAAACGCAATTATTGCGATGAGCAAAAATAATGCATCAAAGGAAAATGTCGCGTGCATCGCCGCCGATTGGAGTTTGCATTTAATCAATATTTCGATCACCCCCATGTTCACCCAGCCATCATACGAGTCAACGCAATCGGGATGTTGCTCAGCTCATAAACAATCGGTCACAAAAGCTAAAAGCCAACAGCTACCTCATCTTCTACCATAGCGTGTAGTAGCCATCAACATCCGGTTGTGCTGTTTTTCTGCAAGAAAAAACATTTTTGCTAAACCAAAAACAAAACATACGAAAACCAATCGACGGCCCTCCGCCCGCGCATTCTACTACATCCAACATCTCTCTACATCTGTTGTTCTTCTGTTGTTGTTGTGTTTCTTCCCTTTTTGCAGATCGTTGTAACAATTATAAACTCGAACAGTGTTGTAGTTGCCATAACCGAAAAGTAACGACGACAATCACCACGACCACCACCACTACCACTACCATCCGATCGACCGACGGTGACAATGGCGGTGACTACGAAGGCACCGAGCACCACCTTCACCACCATCACCACTGTTGCGCGATCGCACAGGACGATCTCATCGTTACTCCTATCGACTCCATTACCGCTCATGCCATCACGCCCATGGCGACGATGTTGACGATCTCGACAATGGGACAGTCTGAGACACCTGGAGTGCCCTCGTTGGAGCAAGAAACCGCTAGCGCTGCGGAGCCCACGCAAGAGGAGTTGGTGCTTGATACGGTCGATGGAATACATCCATTGACACCACCGGCCACTCCACAACAGGCCGGAAAGCCTCATGCGTCAAGAAGGGCTGTGACCCAAAACTCCTCTACTGTAGACACGGAACCATCGGTTTATACCGAACGTGAAGAGGAAGCTCTTTTGTCCATCGAGGAAAATAATGAGGATGGTGCAGAGGAAAAATCACAAAATCTCCTTCAGGATCAACACACACCAAAGACCAATGTAGTGCTAGTCGAACCGGACATGGTTATCAGTGACGACGTCTCGAAGACCGTTGGACTCCTCGAAGACGGCACCCCGATTGAAGTCCCGAATCGTTCGCAATCGCTCTCAACGCTGCACTTATCTGACTCATCGTCAGAGTCATCGTCATCTCGTTCACCACGGGCGACCTCATCCACCACACCGCCACTGTCCGAGTCGGCTTCCGCTGCGATCCATTCCTTTACGCGCAGTCAACGCAAAGGAAGCCAGCGGAAGCGCAAGAAGCGCCGCGAACGCCACCGGAAGTGAGAAGTGTGTGTGAGGCCGTAGGAAGGATTGGAAAAATCGATCAAACAAATTATAAATGCAATGTAAAGTAGAATTTCTAGTCAAACCAAGATGTTGTAAACAAGAGAAAAATGGTAACATAAAATTCAAGAAAATATGTGACATCAGGATACAAAACAAAAACCAACATTAAGGGCAACTAGTTAGATCAGATACAAGTATTGCGTGCTTTTTTCTAAAGAGGATGGTAAAACTAATGAATCTCAGTCAAGTAGATATGAATCGTTGTTACATCGTTTCCATAAATGAAATAATCCAGGTTAAAACTGTGCTTATTAGCCTTCATACGAAAGATCGTTGAGGAAAAACGCTAGACAACATAAAAAGAGCCGAAATGTTGGAAAAATTAGTTTGAATTAGTGGAACATAACGAAGGCGAATTACGTGAGTGAGATGATTGTTAGATATTTTTGTTGAATTTTTCTCTTTAAATGTTATTGGCCTTCATAAAATGGAGGAACTCTTGCCCAGGCCAGGAAGTTATACGCAATGGAGCAAATGAAATCGCAATGTTAAAGTTAATTTTATTCCGTTGCCTATATTGTTATAATATGAAATACAAACCGTAAGGAAGTGAAATGCATTCTAAAGAAAGATAAAATATAAATAACGATCATATTAATTCCAACAACGTATGCTTTAGCACCTTCGACCGATTGATGTGTTTTAACGCTTCAAGACAGCGATATCAAAAATTGTAAGTCAATATCTTGTCCGTTCTGGATTCCAAGCACAAAAGACTGCCCGCTCCGGTTGGGGTAGGTAAACCAGAGTGAAACTTACGGAGTCATAACAGTATCCCCGAAATCGTTTGCATTTTGTGTATTATAATGTGCAGTATAAAAAGTTAAAATAAGTAACTGTTCCTAGATCGTGTAGTGCTAACAGTCTTTTTTTGCTTCGACTGCTCTGAAACGCCCAGCTTCCTAATGAAACGACCCAACTTGCTTCCAAATTATCATTCGATCATACAAGTTGGACATGCGATCTAAGACATGTTGTTGTTGTTGATAATCTTTCTAACCTTATTCAAACTAGTAGAAGAAAAAAAAGTCGGAGACAAAGAAAACCAAAATCTATTATGCATACATATTTGTTTATATGGTGTAAGAACAAAACATCTGCAAGATGTTACAATTTGTTTTTGCTGTACAATTAAGCAAAGGTGCATTTATCTAACAAATTGTTTGCATTTTCTTTCTTTTTTTCTTCTTTCTGATCGCTGCCGCAACGCCTTGCTCGCAAAACAAAATTTCTAAAAATCAAACACCATCAAACTCCATCACATCAAATCAACATGAATTCGGCGTGCGCACATTAAATTTGTTTGTCTAATGCGGTACGCAATACGCGCGTATGTGTGATTGTTTTATAATTTCCTTTTTTCACAAATAAAATATTCAACACATTCAAAATTATCAACGAATCACAAACAAAACACCGCTGACGCCACTACGATAAACGACTAAACTCAAAATCTATCAACAATTATGTTGTGAAATCCAACGCAAAATGTTGCATAATGTTCCATGTATTCCATTTGTTTTGTGTTTTGTTGTGCGAACGTTGTGTTCCGCCATGAACATTCCACATACAAACCTACATCATTTGCCTCATGTTCATGGGTTTACCATTTCGTTTTTTTCATGTTTGTAACCATTTTGTCTTTTGATGCGTGTGTTTGTGTTTGTGTGATGGTGGTTAATTGAAAAATGCGTTTTTGGAAACTTGAAACTCCCCGGCAAGCAGTCCTGGAACGGCCTTCGTCGCAGATGTCCTACTTGGATCATTTCCTGAAGGAGTCGAGCGGAGTGGGCAGCGGCGGTGGAGGTTCCAGCTCAACGACGCACACAAACTCCATGTTGGCAATCAATATGGTGAGTAACGATCGAGTACCGCATCCTAGCCAAAGTTGGCGGTTTGCTCGGTGTAGGGCATGCTTTGTTTTCTTTTTCTCTTCGATTTTATTTACAACCCCCTTTTTGAAAATATCAGCACACAATACCCCCGTTGCGATGGTTTCCGTTCACTTTGGACAATTATTTGAGTTGAACCGAGAAACAAAACTTCTCTTCTTGCACTCGCATTTTTCACTATCACGCCCTTTCCTGATTTCGGCTCCTGCACGCAGCCACCGGCCGGCTCCAGCACAGTTTTGCAACACCAGCAACATCAGCAGCAGCAGCAGCAGCAACAACAGCAGCACCATCAGCATCGCAAAAGTAGTGGCGGTAGTGGTCAGCAGCACGTAAACACATCCACTAGCTCTTCCTCCAACAATCTAACCACCAACAATGCACATCATCAACTGAATCAGCAGCATAATCAAAGCCTTTCGTCACTACATCAACAACAATTACACCTTCAACAGGTTCAGCAACAACAGCAGCAGCAGCAGCAAGTGCAATCGCAGCAAATGCAGCAAGCTCATCATACGTACAGCAACCAGCAACAGTTGCTTCAACAGGCGCACCAAGAACAGCAGGCTCAGCAACAGCAGCAGCAACAGCAGCAGCAGCAACAACAGCAACAAGCACTGCACCATTCAAACTACTCGATGGAGAGCGAAGATGGCGATGTGGAGGATAACAATCGAGGCCATTCGTTGTCCAGCTCTAAAAGCAATTTGAGTGACCATTCGTTGGTAAGTTTGCAGATTCGAATGTACAGCCTAAAACCTAAAAGTACTAAACAACATCCGATACTTTACATATAACTTTGTTTTTCTTTTGTATAGAGTTTGCACAGCGTAATGATGTCACACCAGCAGGATCTTCATCCGCACCGGCAGCAGAAGGCAAAGGTGCACCAGTTTCTCGTACGCACTTTCTCCAGTCCGACCAAGTGCAACCACTGCACGTCGCTAATGGTGGGCCTGACGCGTCAGGGCGTTGTGTGTGAGCTGTGCGGCTTCGCCTGCCACATGATTTGCTGCCCGAAGGTGCCAACGCAGTGTCCGGTACCGTCAGATCAGACGAAACGTCCACTCGGCATTGATCCGACACGTGGCATCGGAACGGCATACGAAGGTTACGTGAAGGTACCGAAGCTGGGCGGCGTCAAACGGGGCTGGGTACGGCAGTTTGTTGTTGTGTGTGATTTCAAGCTGTTCTTGTACGACATTTCCGCTGACCGCAGCGCCTTACCGAGTGTCCACGTAACGCAGGTATGTTACGGAAACAGAGCAAACCGAGTCGATAAGAATTACATTGATTAGACTTTCTCTCCATCGTTCAGGTCCTGGATATGCGTGATCCAGAGTTTACGGTTTCCGGTGTACGCGAAAGCGATGTAATCCATGCAACGAAGAAGGATGTCCCGTGTATATTTAGGGTAAGTTGGGCAGGGTTCCTTCGGCTCCGTCCGAATTCGAATTGAATCTCTATTCTGCTGCTTACAGATAACAACTTCTCTGCTTGACGGTGGTCCTTCGTTGCAAACACTGATGCTGGCTGATACGGAGTCCGAAAAGGCCAAATGGGTTGTGGCGTTAAGCGAACTGCATCGCATACTTAAGCGCAACAATTTGCCCAACACGGCCATGTTCCGGGTACGCGAGGTGCTTGACAGTACGGTTTCAGCCATTCGGAATGCACTGAGCGCCCTTATCATCGACCCCGAGCGAATACTGCTCGGTACCGAGGATGGTCTGTTCTGTCTCGATCTGGATCGCAGCCAGATCGCGCGTATCGGCGAAAGCAAGAAAGTGTACCAGTTGTGGTACATCGCTGAAGAGCAGTTGCTGGTAATTCTGTGCGGTAAACAGCGCCATCTGAGGCTGCTACCGATCAGAGCCCTGGAAACGGTGGATGTCGAGTGGATCAAGGTGGCTGAGTCCAAAAACTGCATTACCGCCTGCACCGGTATTATCGAGCGAGGCCCGCAGCCGGTGTTCTGTATCGTGTTGGCTCTGAAACGACAAAACACCTCCCAGATCGTGGTGTACGTTGTGAATAGAGACCGCAGTCGGCACCACAAGATGTGCGAGTTCACCGTTGCCTATCCGGTGCAGAGCCTTCAGGTACTGTCGGATATGCGGCTCGCCGTAGGCCATCAAAGTGGTTTTACCGCTTACTGTTTGCAAGGAGCTGCCAAAGCGATGCGTAAGTGTTCTGATAATGTTTTTTTACCGGTATTTTTAAACACCATCGATCTTGTATTGTTTTACAGCTCTTGTACACCCGGATAACCAGTTGAACAACTTCCTTAACTTTTCCGGTGTTGATGCGTGGCGCGTTATCGAGATTCAGTCAGGTCATGGAGCAAATGGTAAAGTACACAGAATATACACCCGGAAGATAGTTTTTCCCGGTTACTTACAGTTTTTGTTTCATTTCTTCCCATCAGTGCACGGTGAATATCTGCTCGTATTTCAGACGCTCGCAATTTACGTCGATCTGCAAGGTCGCAAATCCCGCGATCGTGAAATAATGTACCCTGCAGTACCAAAGCATATCAGTGAGTACCAGTATATAATCTTTAAATGTATTTTTACGAGGTTAAATGCTTACGATGGTTCCATTTCGTATCCATTGCCACAGCGTACTGCGATGGCCATCTCCTAGTCTACTCGGAAACCCATTTAGATATCTTCAACACGCAAACTGCTGAATGGGTTCAGTCAATTGGTTTGAAACGTTCCCGTCCACTCATGAACAATGGCAGCCTTACGCTTACCTATCTGAACGATAGTGTACACGTTGTTTACCTGGCGAATATGCACACGAGTGAGTGTCAACCGGGGTTGCTATGGTTTATTTTCCGATTGCGACAAACATTGAAATATGACTCTGTATCATTTTTAGGAGAATTGCTCAACCTTTCACCATGTGACAGGGACGGTCGTCTCAAGACGAAAAGATTTTCATTGCGTGAGCCAAACCGAACCATTCGGACGTAAGTAATTTTTTTCAATAATCTAGTGTCGAATCACTGAGAAAGAATTGTAACGGTAACACATTGTGTACATATCTTCCACCAACAGTAGCACCGATCGTCGTTCAAAGCTCATCTCCGCCCCAACCAACTTCAACCACATCTCCCACATGGGTCCGGGCGACGGAATCCAGAAGCAGCGGCTGCTCGACTTACCGACCACGATCGAGACGGCCGATCAGAGCACCCAACAGCAAAGAGTAAGAAAGTAGCGAGCCAAAGATGTTAAACAGTTGAACTTACTTGGTTGTGTTTTGTCACGATTTTTTAGATTTCAACTATGCGTCACGCTCCTCCGCCACCTCGTGCCCCGCCACGTCCATCGATGGTTCATCCTCTTAATGGTGAGTACGATCGTCATTTCCTTGCCCATCACTCTTCCCCATTGCCTGCCCGATGTTCAATGCGTCATTAAATCCCAAAAAAGGTTCAAACAATTCTTTACCAGGTGCTAAACGGGCGGCTCCAGCTAGACCACGCGATCATCCACCATCGTTACCACGTTCACCTAGTCCTTTAGGCAGTATGTCCTCGTTGCATGACGTTCTGAAGGTAAGCTTCACAAGCACGCGAATGCACATCGTGTAGCGTACTGAATCTGTTTTACTTCAGGTGTCGGTCGCTGATATGCAGTCCGAATCGCGGCAAAGCGTTGCGAGCAACAACTCCAGCTCGGTATCGACCCCACCATCTCCGACGAACGATCGATTGAGTTCCAGTTACGACTCATAATGGTAAGCAACCGACAGGGTTGTGAACAGTTAGTGCAATTAATTCATTCGAGTGGTTTCTTTCTAGTTTCCTGAAATATTTCACCAAATTGCTTAATATTCGTTCTACCTTTGAACGGAACAGGCAAACGTTTTGTTTGAGGCCATCCTCGGCGCCCAGGCATCCGGTTCGTCGTAGTTCAGATGCTTAGGTTGCATTTTAGCTTACGTTTCATCGTTACTATGTATTATACATGTCATGCGCCATAAACTTCGTTTGCATTTCTTTTCCAAATTTCTACTGAATGTCAAATATATTTGAGAAACAGCAACACCACTCCCTAACATAACATAAGAAGATTGCAAATTCGTTTTTGTGTGCTCGTATCTATTTTCCGAGGGTGCTTTGCAATTAACTCTGATCTCTCTCTTTCTCTCTTAATAAATCTCAAGCTATACTTACCTTCCTCGTTTTTGAGTATTTTCTGAACACATTTTATTTGAACAAAGCGATCCAATTACACATTTTCAGAGCGAAAGTGAGATCGAAAATCAGGAAACTGTATCAATTATGGCGAACATGAGTGATTACAAGAACAAAAATATACACTTAGCAATTGTTGGTAAGAGAAAGGGGGCAACTGCAACGATAGAAAATCAAAGTCAGAGTGTGCATGTATATGTGTGTACGTGTGCAATCATGTTGTTATAAGGAAAATTAGTGAATAATATTCTTTGGGCAAAGGAAGATACGAAAGACATGATGCGGAATGATAAGTAGGGAATGTGAAATTCCCGTTACCACGCTATTTAGATACTAGTAACCTCAAACTTTACCCAGTGTACTACATTCTACTCTACCAAACCATGCATGCTCTACACATTTGCTATTTGGTTTTGTTCGGAAGGAATAATTATTCCGCAAATCCTTTCGTAGCTAGATTGACCCAAACTGCTGCTCATTTGAACGTTTACAAGTAAAATATCAATCAAAATCCTTGTTATAAAAACATGGAACGGTTGTGTGCAAAACTACTTTGCTGATGTGTGAGGAGATTAGCAACACTAAAGAAGAAACGACGTATGGTAATGGTTTCAAGGGTACGAAACATTTACACTGAAAAGGTTGGAGCAATCCTTACAGACTAAACATAACCGTACCATTTCTTGTTCATCGAGTTGTTCCATGATAACTATTCGCTAGCGTTTCTATAACCTAAAACCATCGACACCGAGACAACGATAAGCAGCCGATTCGAGTGGATGAGGTAATTGTTGTCATTGCATACCACATAACTTATATACAATTAAAAAGAATCACACCCACACACACACACATACACATACACATGCACTGTGAGGAAAAGAAGTTATGCAAAAATGTTGGAATACGCTGCTTTTTCATCTAACATATAAACTAGGATTACCGTAGAACGAACCGATTTTCTCTTGAAAATTGAACGTACACACATACATGCATACTGACTCTCGAAGGGGTAAATGTGGAAAAAAGGGGTAGAAGTGTTGTTAAAAAAAACGAGAAAAATAAGACCTAAGATGACGTTAGAGATCGGTGCATATGGTGCTTCCAAATGTAGCAGTGAAATGCGAATGAACAAAGAAAACATGACTCATCTTATGCTAAGAGATGGAACTACTTCAACTGCTGCCGTTTTGCTCGTGAATATCATTGTCAATAAGGAAAGGAAAACTGAAATCTGGATAAAAGGAAAAGGATAAATGAAATCTGATCAAATTATGCTGAAATCAAATTACACTTATACGAAGATATTACAAACCTTAAGAATTAAGAGTGGTCAAAAGGGTTGCTGTTGTCCGTGTCTGAAACCAGGAATGAAAAACTCGCCAAGGTGTTTTTCCTAGTTCTCGATGAAAGTGAACTATCGCTACTAGTGTGCCGTAGGTTTGAAGTATTGAAACTAAATGACGGAAACTGAAAAAAACGAGGACAATATTTAGTATTTCCAATGCAGATTAATACTGCATTTGTTACATATTGTATAACTACGGGGGCGCATTGCGAAAGAAGAGAAAAGCATGAAAATGCAGAAAATTTTGATTTTCCGCGATTGTAGAATGGTCTGGTTACGTTAGAGCAACCACATCTGATAAAGAAGCAGTGTGATGCTGTGTGGAGATTGTAGTTATGTACGTTCAAAATACGAATCACAAATCACTTAAAACATGCATACATTCACTAACTTACGTACGGTTGACTAACTTATTGCAGCAGCATCAGAATCAGCAGTGTCGTGAATAAGTAGTACGCAAAAAATGGAGGAATTAGGTAGTAAGGAGCTACAAAATAGATCCGAGCGAAGAACGAGACGTGAATCCCACTTTATTAACAGTTCTAATTAAAATTTACCTAATTTATGTCGATTTTCATACTGTTCTTACCCATCCCTGCGCCTGGAGGAAGCTCGTAGTATATCGAACGTGTTTTAACTGAAGTTCTTCACATTTTTATTCGCTTTAATGAAAATGAAATGAGATACTACTATGTTACAAATTTACAATCGCCATTATTTTTCTTATATCTTTCGTTTGTTAGCATAAATTCCTATTTTATTTATTTGAGCGAGCTCTGATGTTTATTTATGTTTAATAGTGGAAATATGACTCTTAATGTTTATCTTAATTTGACCGATTCAACTTGCGGCCGTAAAACAATAAAATAAAGATTTTTGTTGTCTTTCAAAGAACTATATGACTAAGGGCGGACAGTTCGTGCGTATAGGTATCACGTGTATAGTTTTTTCTAAATTTAAATTACATTCATGACGCAGGAAGAAATCGCTACGAGCTGTTAAAAAAGATTACCATAACTGCGCAAATGTACATTCTATCCATGCGTCAAAGACCCCTCATAACTACACCAGAATCATACTAATACGATGTAAACGCCGATACCGATCGACAACGGCATTCGTTACGATCGGTGGATTCAAGCAAGTAATGATTGAAAACGCATTGAGACAAATATCCATCACGAAGCATTACAAGCATTGGATATGCAACAAAGAAAAAGAAACCGAACACTCACACTTCACGTGTATTTATTTCTGTGAATAGATGGAAAGAATTATCGTTCATTTAAAACTGTCTGTGACCAAATAGCTTATTACATTATGCAGTCCCTTATCCTTTATTAGAGGTCGAGTTTTATTGGTGTTATCGAATTTATTCTCAACAATCAATAGATACAATCGTCCTGCTCGTCGTCCGCGTAGTACCATAGTACATAAGGTGAGTAAAGTTTAAGTACATTATATTTACCTTGCCTACTCACAAGCCGGATCTGTCAAGGAATGAACGCATTTGACAATCGGTTGCGAAAACAAACGGTCCAAGAACAACCTCATGTCACGTTATGTTTTCGTCGAAAACTGCTGTCCGCTGCATTGTGCTGTTGGTTAACCAATCTAGTCAGCTCTGAACGTGCGAACGAAACGAATCTTCCTGCTTGCAGTAGTGCACCGAAAAAACAACTGCACCATTGGTGTCATCTTCGAAGCTGCTTCAAAAACGGACTTGTCCGGTGTTCGCTAATGCTAAACAGTGGTGTAAAAGTGAAAAACTCTTAGTGGAACGTCGCATCGGAGCGTCCGTGGATTCGGAAAAGTTAAGAAAAAAAGTGCATCCACAAGGGGCACACCGATACTACACTCGCTCCTCTGCACTAGAGGCTGCAAAGGCTGCAATAAGGCAAAAAGAAGCCTTTCGAATCAAATGACGAAATTCATACTAGCCCGAAGCTGCCTGGAGTTAGCCTCCGCCGGCACGCTTGGATCCTCAATAGTTTCATCCACTGCATCCATCGTTCCCCAGATGGGAGCTTCATGGATGAGGCAATACTCTCTACGGCTGAGGACACAACATGCCAGGCTAAGTAGCTTTACCGGCGGGCCGATCTGTAGCAACCACTTTTCCACACAGGCAGACAATCGCAAGCCGGTAGCGTTCGATGACGGTGACCGCCCACCATCCGATCCGGAAGCGGTCCATGCCGATCTACTAAAGCGACTAACGAAATTGTACGATCAGGAGCTGGCACGCAAATTGATCGTTCCTCCATTCAAGCGTGCGCTGCTTTACGGTGAAAAAGCGGCCGTTCGTGATCAAGTAGGCGACTTCAGTTTTATTCAGCTCTACGAAGCCGTCAAACGACTAGCGGTTCAGATATCAAAACAATGTGGTAAGTTCTGTTCAAAAGGTTCTGTGCACAAGCTCGGCATGTCGTCACTGGGAAAACATGATGCAATCAAGGGGGCCTACATAAAAGGAAATGCTTGAATGCGTTGCGGTTTTTTTTTCTCCGTTTTCTTAAATTGGACAGCGCTCGGTAACGCCAAGGTCAGGGTACGCAGTCGACCGACATTGAACTGGTCGCTCGGTTGGCGCCAGTAAAAGAGGCTCAGCGCACCAAAAACAGGTCTCCGGCATAATGTGCAGCACAGATTTAGTTTCCGGCGTATTCATGTTTTTCTCCTCTTCGAAGGTGTGGGGAGTTATCATCTCCGGTAGAAAGCGGATGAAATATGTCGGTGTGTCCACTGATATATGTGTTCCGTTTCTTTTTTCAAGCGAGCAAAAAAATCTCAAAATTGCGACGCAATTTAACATACAGTTGTCTGTCTTCGCATAATTCAGTGAGAGGCAGACTAACATCTCAACGGTTTCTTACTTTTTGTTTCCTCCAACGTGACATTCTCTAAACCCGATACCTTATCCTTGAACCTTGAAAATGTGAACTCAACCGGATGAAACCTTACGGCACTTGTTTGAATGCAGATCGCTGCATTGATTATTTTGTTTTTGTCTGATTTTATTTGATCAGCTTGCTTTCGAGTAACTGGAATTGAAAAAATATTCAGCAACGCTGGACACTGTCGGAGATTAATTCACATGAATATATCATGGAAGGGATGTAAACATAATACCTGCGTATTGCTATCGTATTTCGGTGTTTTGTTTTTTGTAGAAATCCTTTCTAAACTTGCTGAAGCAAGAGAAAGATCATTTGGCTTGCAGACAGGTCCCAAACGGAAAAAATGTCCCCGCGTATAGACGTCTCGAATGACGCCGTACCGGGCATCGCCACGCCGGGTCGGTGTTTGTTCTAATTGTAGGAGCGAAAAGTGGTTTGTAAACAGTCGGATCGGTTCACCGGTGCGAACTGTTTGTTATTTTCTCGCAATCTGCACCTCGATTCAGCGATAACAATTTGCCACTTCACCATAGGGATGATGCTTTGCCTCGTGACACACTGTAGTCCGACGCTCTTTTGTAAAGGAGACAAAAATAGATGGAATCATTCAGGGGACCAATCCGTACCCGAGTCGGTGCGGGTGGTATGGGACGGCTATGTTTAAATCGATAGTAGAAAATACTGGTTTGGCATGTCGACCGTTTTGCTGTTGATGCCGGTTAATGAGCCAGCGAAAGCAACGAGATGGAAAGGCGCTAGCCGGTTCGAGCAATGCGAAGTGAACCGTCAGAACGTAATCTAATGTGATTTACGTTGTTATCATTAACAAGAAGCAAATTGTGGAAGCTGCCTAAAAGATCTACCCGTTTTTGTTTTTCTGTGGGAACAGGAAGAATCTGGAAGAAAAATTTCAAACCAGTTCAATCTTTTTTAAGAAAAGACCAGGACAAAAAGTGACCGGATGTTCTGTTAGTATTTGGGGTGGTCTAATAAATCAAAACGACGGAATCACCCGTGACGATATTTGCAAAATCGCTGTTATATTTTTCACGCCAGGACACTAATTGGCAATAAACGAAATACTTTAGTCTGTGTTTATTCTTGCGAATTCCGTACTGGGATCAAATTTGCGATTAGATAATTCATTTTAAAATCTCACGTTTCATGGTTGGTAAATTCTACATTTTTTTATTTTATACAGGAAGTGCATCCCAATCCCGGGTGGCGTTCTTATGTCCGAACAACATAACATACATTGTAAGCCAGTGGGCATGCTGGTTCTCGGGACAGATTGGTGAGTATGAGTTCTGGGTTTTTGGATGATTGGTATATTAATCCTTCACGTGTTTCTCTTCATCCAGCCGTACCGTTGAACGCCAAATACCCAGCTGACCTTCTTGAGTATTACATAAAAGATTCGGACGCATCGCTCCTGCTGACTACACCGGAGTTTCTTCCCCTCGCTGAGCCGCTGGCAGCAAAACTGCAAAAGCCGCTTCTGGTGGTGAGCCATGATTTGATTACCAGTCCTGCAGCAAACAATACGGGTTCAGATCCCTCGATGGGCGGCATTTCCTACTTAGATCCTAGTCGAGAAAATGTGGTCCAGCTTAACGATATGCTCGTTGTGGAGAGTGCCCTCAATGGAGAATTTTATCGCGACGCAAACGCGCTTATACTCTACACCTCCGGTACAACCGGTAAACCGAAGGGAGTGGTACTAAGCTACGCCAATCTGGACGCTCAGCTGAGCTGCCTATCGCACGCATGGCAGGTAACGTCCACGGATTCGGTTTTGCATGCGCTTCCCCTAAATCATGTGCACGGAACGATCAATGCACTAAATCTTCCGCTGGCGACCGGAGCAAAATGCGTTATGCTACCGAAGTTCGACAGTAGCAGCGTGTGGAGCTACCTGCTGAACGTGAATATGACCACTAAAGAGCGCGTTAACATATTCATGGGAGTACCGACGATGTACGGATTGTTGATACGCGAGTACGACAGCGTTTTTGGAGCAAATGCGCGTATGCGTGACTACGTGAAGACTCATTGCCGTAACAAGATCCGGTTGATGGTGTCCGGTTCAGCGCCGCTTCCGGGTAACATATTCGATCGCTGGCACGAAATAACCGGTCACAAGTTACTTGAACGGTACGGAATGACCGAGATTGGTATGGCCATTTCAAACCCGTACGTACAGGACTCCGAGCAGCGTAGTCGAAAGCAGGGCTGCGTGGGAATGCCTTTACCTGGTGTAAGCGTTCGCATTGTTGAGCCAGATTCCGGTCGGCAGTTGACTTTGGAGGGTAAGGAAAATGAAGGTTTCTGGCAAAAGAACACCGGTGACAATGTGCCGCCATCCAACGCACCGAAAGACTCTGTGGCAGGTCAATTGTACGTCAAAGGACGTTCGGTGTTCCGAGAGTACTGGGGAAAGCCACAAGAAACCGCCTCCGAATTCGATCCCGAAGGATGGTTCCGGACGGGTGATACGGCCCAGTATGAAAATGGAACGATTCGCATTTTGGGACGCACGTCGGTAGATATCATTAAATCGGGTGGATTTAAGCTGTCTGCACTGGAAATCGAGACAGCCCTGCATGAACATCCGGACACGAGCGACGTTGCCGTGTTGGGCCTTCCCGATGAAACCTGGGGCCAGCGAGTGGTTGCCGTAGTAAGCCTTCGGGAGCAGGTAACGCCGGAGGAATTCAGCATTCCGAAACTACTCGTGTGGCTGGAGCAGAAGCTTCCCAAGCAAGCAGTACCGAAAGAGGTCAAGGTAGTGGAAGAAATTCCCCGGAATGCAATGGGCAAAATCAACAAGAAAGAACTGATCGAACGATTATATGCTAGCCAAACGAGTGCAACGACGCCGGAGGCCGAACCAAAGGGTGAAGTTAAACCGTAGGCTACATCTGCAGCACATTGAGATGCGCACAGAAACGTATTTATATCGATAACCGAGATAATTCTAAGTAGGCAGCCAGTACCTAGTGCTAGTCTATAGCTCCAAACAAACAGAAAAAAACCATCCGATTGGACTTATATAACTTGACGGAAGCAAACCTTTGTGTATTTCGTTTGCTTTCGGAATAATCCGGAATAACAAAAATTTACGCTATAAGTTGACCTAATAACAATTTAGACTGCAAGGTGTCCGAAAACTTGAAATGAACAGCATTCTTTCATGCAATTAGCATCCGAAATTTACTAACTTTATCAGTATGATGTTCTTTAACTTAACGAAAAAACAAGGAATTGGTTAAAGACATGCTTTCAAAACTTCAGACATTTGCGACTACTACATGCAATTGTTTTCTTTGTAAAAACAAATTTCGTTTGTATACAAACTTATAAAAAGCATTTTAAAATAAAAATTTTACGTTAACTTATGAATGTCAAAAACATACCGAGCAAGCAACCTCGATTTCGATGTGATTACCGATTGGATGACCTTCAAAAGTACAAAGCCTTCATAAGGTTACCGTTTCGGTGGAGCCAATCACGGCACTGCGTTACGCACAAATCCCCACTTGCGACAATCGCAATGACGCTTGAAAAGTCATTCGAAAGAGGAGTAAACCGATCGCAGCGAGCATCGCAAAACAGTGCGTTTCGCAGCAGTGTCTAGACAAATTGTCAATCTCGTCAATTCGGTCGACTCTGTGTTTGTCGAAAATCGTTCCTCTGCGTTATCCGCGCTGCGAACGGGGTTTTTCGTTACCACAGCTTTTATTCCGTGTGTCAATTCAACATCATCGTCAGGTTGGCAACAATCGATGTGCACAGTGGCCATTGTTGTTCGTGTGTCCGGGACGGAAAGTGGAGAAAAATCTGCAGCGGAGCAGAGGCTCACGATATGATGTAGTGCTTGGAGCAGGAGAGAAGTGGGCTACTCGGAGTAGAGGGGTGCTTATGTGTGATGGGGGAGCGATAGAGAGAGGGAATGCAAATCGATGACCATCATCTTGGTCTTTCGAGACGCCGTTCAAAATTTTCTCGCAGAATTCACGAAGTGCCAGTTCAGAATTCGGCGTGTGTCGCGTGATCTCTCTCTCTGTGTTCGGAACCAGACGGTGGTCCTTTTCTCGCGTCGCACGCGTGAAGCAGCAGCAAGAGCAGTAGCCTTAGTAGACGTGGTAGTAGCAATGTAGTAGTACTAAGTAAGATAGCAAAACTTTGCGAACGGAGAAAAAAGGGTGGAAACGAAAAATCCCTCGGTGGAGAATTTCATTTGCCTGCCCCAAAAGCTACCGACTTTCCCGTGTGTGTTGTTTGCACACCTCTTAGGTGGCGCATATTTGCTTGTTCCTGTTGCCGTCGAATCGACCGAGGAGATGCAATTGGAGCCTTTTTGTGCGTTCAGTACAGTGGTCACGGAAGTAGGCACCAGTCGTGGCCGTCGTCAATCTTTTTCCATCAGCAAAGTAGACGTACATTAATCTCAATTGAGTTTTCACTTGCCCCCAACCGCCTGTCCGAAAGGTCAGATTCAGTTCGATTCGCGGTGGGGTAGGTTCAGGGAGCAAGGAGCAAAGGAGCCGCAGCTCGCTGCTAGGGGTGGAACGGAAGTGCAGAAAGTGTTTTTCCTCCGCACGGTTCGAGATCGGTCGAAACGTTAACCTTTCGGACAAACACGGACTTTGTGTGATCCGTGTGTCCGTCCGTCCGTCCGTTTCCGAAAGGTAGCAACAGCAGAAGCGTGCGTGAACATCTGTGCACTTGTGTGCCGCGGCGTGTGTGTGTGCGAGTGTGTGTCTGTCGGACATCGGTGAGGCGAAAAAATGGTATTTTTTTCGTTTTTGGAAGGTAGCGAAAATGGTTATCCAAAAGCGTAAGCGCGTGCGATGCAGTAGGCGCTGAGGGGTTGCGCTGGGGCGACTCTTTACTTTTTCACCCTCGAGCCTTTATTGACGACGGCGACGATGACGACCACGATGGGTGGTGGGACGGGCGGGCGGGCGTTCCTGGGGGAGGTTTGTGTGGTTGCGGTGAATATCATCCCGCCGCGGGCCGCCGCCGTCGCCGCCGTCGCTGTTCCCGTCGTTACCTCGGCCACGGCGCGTTCGATAAGAATCGAAAAGTGTGTCCTCCAAACCCCCGATGTGTGTGCATGATAGTAGGAGTAGGGAGAAGAAGAAACGCGTTGATACGAGCTGAGAAGAGATACAGATCTGACCAGCAAAGCGCAGCTAGGCAGCTCCACCAATAGTCAGCGTAGTAGTGGTGGATGTGAGATTCCGTCGTGAGTCCGCGCGCGCGAGAGGCGAGAGTCTCGCAACCATTTTGCTAAGTAACAACCCCCCCACATACAGTCTAATCGCGACAGCCAGCAGCCCCAGTTCGCAGCAGCAGCGCCCGTGTGTCCGCCAGTAGTGTACACTAGGTGCACCCGGAATACTAGAACCAGGCAGGAGGAAGATAAAATTGGAAAAAGTCGCGTTGCACAACCTCCCTCCTCCACATCTCCGGGGGGGACGAGAGCAATGATGGAGCAGGAAATTACAAAGTGAGCCCGAAAAAACAAGCTTCCAAGTGTCAGTGAGCAAAGTATGGGGTGCATGGAAAGCGGAGGGTGGTGGTTGTTGCTGTGCCCTGCCTGCTTCCCCGGGAATACAGGATTTGAAACAGCGAAAAAGGGCCTCCAGAACTCGCACACACATACAGAACTACTCCAACACAGGGTAGACCTCGGAGGGGTGCGAGGGTTGTTAGTGAGACATCGGCGGGTGGATGAAAAATCACAGTGTGCAACCGAAGGATGCGAAAGGAGCCACCAAAAACCGACTAACATGTAGTGTTCCACCGCGGTTTCGTTTCTCCAGGACGTTTCTTTCACCTCCATCTACGGAATCGAATCGAAGAAAAAGTTCCCTTTAGCAAATAAAACTATGTAATAATCTACAGCTTTTCTCACCGTCATCAGCGCACACAGAGTGTTGTCCGTGTTGGGGCCGTGTCGCGGTCTCCCGAGGGGGATGAAAGCTAGAGAGAGAGAGGGAGAGAGAGAGCCAGCGAAAAAGAGAGAATGAGAGTGAGAGAGGGCGATTGGGTGGTATAAATGTCAACCCCGAGAACAGCAGGTGTATTCCTCGTTCAACCAGTGTTCCTTCTTCCTGAGTATTTGGGAATAAATATTGCAGGAAATAAAGGAAAAAAGAATTTTCAAAAAGAAGTTGAAGTTTACGACGGGGGGAGGGTGGAGCTCGGTTTGGGGGGGCGAAGGAAATAAAAATGGCTCATACGTTAATTTCGGGTGCAGAGTTATGATGGAGGCGCAGACAAATCATATTTTCGTTGAGACGTTGCATTTAGTTGACAACCTCTTTGTCGCATGCCTGCCGAATCTATTGGAGACGTTTTTGTGTATGTGTGTGTGTGTGTTTGTGGGTGTATGTACAATTTTCTTTTATTGTTAATTTTTTAATGTTTTGTTTTCTTTTCACTTCTAGTGTTTGTGCGTTTTGTGTGTGGTAAAGAAAAATAATAAATAAACGTCGTGCTCAGTTGTGTGGTGTCTTCGTCATCGCGACAGGAAAAATAAGAAAAGTAAAGTTCTCTAAGAGGGTAAAAAGGTTCGGCGCCGGAATAAATACAAAACCACAAACCCATCATCCCCGTGGCAGTAGCAGAAATCAATAGCAATTCAGCAGTAACTGGCTGGAGAGTGAAAAGTGTGCCAAGTGACCTGGTGTGACACGATCACGAAAAGCGCAAAGGAAACATCAATTCGCTGGATCGCAGGAACCAGTGGTGGAAAACTGGCTAACAAGTAGGCTAGAAAAGAAAATAAAGTGTTGTGCATGTTTGGTCGGCAAGCGGGGCCTTTGTGACCTTCTTGACGCGATCTTGGCGACCAGAAGTGGCGATCATCATCATCTGCATCGTTTTTCAATGAGCGGTCGCCTCGCTGTCTGTGCCGGACGGGTTGTGTTTTTGCTAGTGTTGTGTGCCACTGTTTAGTGATTTTGTGATGGTTTTAATTCGTCGGTGTGTTTGATTAACAAAAATCACGAGAGTGAGAAGTAAGAAAGCAAGAAAAGTACGTCTCAGGTGACCGAGAGAAGCCTAGAAAGAAAACAGGCGAATCGCGACGTCGTGTATAATTGCGTTCGAAACCAAGCACCAAGTAGCAAAAGTGTGACCTCTGCCAGTGTATGCCAGATTGTTCAGCCACCGCTTGCAGATAGATACCTCACAAACAACAAAACCCGACATCAGCAAAAACTACACCAGCAGTTGTTGCAGCTTTAATGGCGAATCGTCAAAGCAACCTGAAACCACTATAGGTACGTTAAAGGCACCAAAAACCACCCCAATCGACGGTTCGTTCGATTTTCTCTTACAAAACATCCTCTGTTGGAACTGTTCTTCCCTCCGGTATTATGGATGCCGAATTTATTCCCCATTGCGTGATTCTTTTCGCGGACCGAAACATAACGACACATTAGACAACGAGAAGGGAAAATTATTGCTGCTTTTCCATTCAACTGCCTGAAAGCACAATTGCCTGTCAGATGGAGGCGCCCTTCGAAGGGTGCACATAGGTTGTTGGGGGCCAACAGAGAATACCAATGCTGCCGTGGGCCGCCATCCTTTACAGGACGTGAGAGCAAAGGAATGTTTGGAGAAAGAGAAAAAAATGGACAGAAAGGAAGAGAAAAGGGTGCAGCTCGTTCGTTGACCTTCTAAATCCCGCTGTTGTGTGGCCTCTGGGAGGAAAATTCTCGTTCCAAATTCTTTACTGCGGGCCGAAGACGATCTGGTTCTGGTTGGTACGGGAATATTCGGAATGCCTTGACGTTTACTCAGGATGTGGTCGATGAGACTAGCTCACTCCGTACCGGGAAAATGTGTGTGCTTGGGCATGTTTTACCGCCTGAAGATCGTGCCACTGGTATGCCAGGTGTCCTACCATATCCTGCCTACTTCTGAGTAGACCACATCCTTGAGGCTCTCGCCATCATCTCTCCAGGATTCCGGGAATGGAGTAAATTCAATTTTCTGATTTTGCTCTCACTCTCCAAACGATGGCACTTGATTACCGTCTTCTCTCTGTGTATATTCCAGCATTTCAGTGTAGTTAGTCCTTTGAAATCCGTTGCAATAAGGATAACAGAAACTAACAGTATGGAAAAATAAGTTTGAAAACAGTAGCATATTTTTTACATTTAGAAAATTCCCCTGCAAATGCTGTATAGGTAGTTTCTGTGGAAAAATATTACCCCTATTTCCCCCAAGAAAAGTATGCTCCAATTTTCTAAATTATCACTCTCTTTCTCTACTCTTCTTGTTCTCTCTTTCTCCCACTCTCTGGTATTGTTTTGCGCTCCTTTTAATTTTTAAAACTCAGAGTTGTTGTAAACTTGCCATTCTCAGAATGGTGTAGTATTTTCAGCATTAATTTCCACTTTCATTCGAGCGATCGACTACTTCTCTGTTTTTCCAACCGCAAATAGCATGTGATGGCGGGTTTTTACCCGGCCGACGAAACGAGGGTGGCACTCCAGAATATGGGCCCGCTGAGGTATCGTTAGTTTGGGGATTGAATCGAATTTGTGAACCTATGATTCTTTGGTCGGGAACACTGTTGGTGAGCAACATTAGTTTCGCGGTGATATGAATTTAGAGGGGAGATGTTTTCACTCTCGCCAAGTGTTGAACTGCTTCTCTTTGGCAAACCGTCGGGGGACGTTTGACGCTCCGTGTACTCCGTTCAGATATCTCACGTTTTGGAGTGTTGAGATCACCGAAGAACAGGCCAAGATTTATGCCTCCGAGAATGCACAACCAAAGTGCTTGTTTGCTGGCTGCTTCTGTCTCGATAATAGGCAAACACAACACATCACCAGATTTCAATACACGCTTACTAAAGTACAACTGTATTTGTCTGTAGGTGTCTGTGTGTGTGTGTGCGTTGGGAGCGGTTTGTGTGTTTATGTGCCACCCACGGCAACAAATGTTGTACGTTCGTCGTGGGATAAGAAACACGGCATCTCCATCGTTGAACGCGATAAATTGCGTCTACTGTTGCTAATATCTACTCTAGTGTTTGAGCTTGATCGTGGAAAATATGGAAGACAGCGAAAATTATGTTATTCCAAATCGATCCCCGCTTAATCCCTAGATATTGTCGATTTGAAGCGATACTTAATATATTTACAATTGTAAATGATTGAATCCAAATGGTTTTACCTAACTAAACCTTGGATTCAGATTTTTTGAGTGAAATTTTAAAAGTTGAAATAGGCATTAAAATAAATTACTTCTAGCCTTCGGTATTTCATGTAGAATTAATGATGTGTGAAATCTATTACACTACAAGAATAATTGTTGCTCTACCAGTAAGAAAAAATTAAGAGTAAAGCTAACAGAGATTCAAAGGTAAAAACCAAATGCATAAAAGTAATTGTTCGTCCTTGTAATGACGTGATTGTGCCACATGGAGGCGCCCGGTGTTTGATTCAATCGCACGTGTTAGCAATTTGGTAACTTCATTATCCTTTGTGAGTATTAACTTATCCATTCAGTTTCCATTAACAGTTCAATCGCGCATATGTTTGCGCCTTTGTTAAAAGTGACATCTAATATCCCGTATCATCCAACAACCTGCCAGAATGGTTTCTAAGTTGTGTGTTGTTACTCCAGGCAGAAGGAAATACTGGGGTACAATCCCGCTCGAGCTGCTCTCTTCTGCTGGTTAAGGAAGTTCCTGTGAGGTGCTCGATTCGGTTCCTCAGCCGTGAGCGACGAGAAGTAAGAGAAAAGTTGCAACTTCTTGTCGGAAAACCAGATACTCACCGTCGGTCCGGTCAGCCTCTCCGGTCTGCTCCGGTGTGTGACCAGTGGGAAATGTGTGTGTGTGCTCCCTTTAAAAATGTGTCTCTATTTTTCACGGGCACATCGGGACACGCTACTTGAGTCCCCGTGGGTGTGGATTTACCAACGTATGCATAGGTCCTCGTTTGAAGATTTTTGTTTTCCCTTAAATTAGTGTGGAGAACAAAAAATCTCCACTAAAAGATGGTAAATTACCTTACAATTCTCGACGACATCGTTGGCGCTCGAGGACACCGTGGAATATATTTTTAAAGCGTTTCGATGTTTAAAAAAGTCTCCTTCCACATTGTTCCACAATGTTACAGCCTTTCAGTCTTGGAAGGAGTTTCGGAGGCCAAGGCGAAACGAAATTTGGATAATGGAAGTCAGCGCTTCGAGAGGCAGCGCTTTCTTTTATCCTTTATTCTTTATTTACCACGCGGTCCAAAAATAGACTCGGGCTTCGAAAAAGGCAATCACACCACGAACGGCTGGTGCCACACAAAGAGCCACCCTTTTCGGTAAGGACAACGGTTGGCAAAGGGACACGCTTGAGAGAGAGAGGTCGTGTCCACTTTAATACGCGTAACAGAAATCCTTTCTCTGGTTCAACGGCAAACAAAATCGATTTCGATTTTCTTCCCCATCCTGCCCACTTGGTTGGGCAATTCCTGCTTTATTGGAGCCAGCGGAGGCCACCTGGCCTGGAAATGTTATAAAACGCATACCATCCATCCACTTTACAGCGACAGACTGATTTGGTAATGATTCATCGAACGTGTTTTTGTAAGTGCGAGTCCTAAGGGAAGTTGGAAGATGTGATTCATGTGTCAATTTAATTAGCAGCGAAGGTCATAAATAATTTCCGGTTGCAACTGACTGCTTGTGACAGGTTTCGGAAGTACACTTTTTTGTTTATAGGAGCGGTTGTTAATTGCCTTGTGTCAAAATGACGTTAAAGAATTTACTCTAATTCGGCCAAAATTCTACTGCTAACCCAAGCCGAACGGCATCAACGGATTGTGAAATAGAAAGTGTCGTTGAAAGCGACAAGATGACCTTCTTTTGCTGTGTGTCCCTCACCTCTCCTCACCTCAGGCCCCTGTTTGCATCGAATGATAAGGCAGAACAGGTCTTTCGTCTGGCCTTTTTCCAGCGTTCCAGATCGTAGAACGACACGGACGCGTCGCACCAGCAGATGAACAAACAGTCATACAGACAGACTCGAAGTCAGGTGTTGCTGGTCATCACCGTGGAATATAATATGTATGATGATGACTAATCAAAGGTTGTTTTTCGTGTCTGCCTGGTGCTACTTGGACACGGTCATGCTGCGGATGGCGATAAGAGAACGTTTGACGGGTCGTGCATGCGGTGTTTCAGCTACCGAAAAAGTAGTGTTCTGTTTAAGACAACTTTTACAATTGTGTGTCAACATATCATGAAGCCAAATTACATCAATAAATGTATCATTTTGCCAAAAGCGTTTAAGGATGATGGCAAACGGAATGGAAAACCCGAATCGTCCGCCCGGCATGATCAAGCGTAGCGTTTTCCCACGCTGTTTTTTCTCATACTTTTCTTCCGGCTATCACCACGCGCTATCTCTTTATCTGCCCGTTGTTTCTGTCTCTGCGCTTCCCTTGATCCTTATCCACCGTTTTTCCGATTACGGTGGCTTTGCGGATTCCGGCGTTGGATAAAATAAGCCCTGAAACAACATCTGCTCGGGCTCTATGTTGGCCTTTTTCATCGCACACACACACACACACACAAACACACGATGTTGATTCTCTCGCTCGCTCTCAGTGGATTACACTTTTGGCAAGAAAAGGTTAAAATCCATCCTTTGGTGTTGCGTGACTATCGAGAACACACCGCCGGCACTGGTGTTGCTGTTGGCCTTTGCGTTTTGTAACCAAATATGCCAACCCCACCCTCACGGGAGGGTGTGGGGGAGGGAGGGGGGGGTCCTGTGGAAACTCTGGAAGCGATGGGGTTCACCAACCCACGCCAATGTACAATGTACGTACGAACGCAATCATCATCTGGGAAGGTCAAAGGAGCATTGGACCCGAGGAGGAGCAGAAGGGTATCCTCTGGCCCGTGGGGGAAAACGGGGTGTGATGGAGATGAGCCGAACAGGGCAGGCCACTTGCAGGCGAGGGTATGGTGACGATAAAAATTATCTCTCTAGGTGTCTCGGGCATATCGCGTTGTGTCGTGTTCGGTCGTCATCGGCTGAAATTTGGTGACGTAACGGCAGAAAAACACCACCCAAAGGCGGTGCGGGGGGCCAGGAAGAGGTAGTGAGCCACAGGATGGTTGTCTTGCAGGCAGGGTGCTGTTTATTTTTGGGTTTTTGTCTACATTAGGAGGCGGAAGGTGCGGGTTTGGGGTGTTGGTTGGAAAACGGGGCGGAAAAATGGCATAAAGAAAAACCGTCACCATGAATGAATGGATCAATCAACTCTCCGGGAGGAGGCAAATAGATGTGGTAGCAACTCGCGAGTCTTTCCATTTGCGCGTGTGCTTGTAAGCCGTAATGTATTTCTTGCCGATCTTCGTTTCCCTTTTCGAAACGAAACTTTCCCCGTGTGAAGCTACGGAATGGGTACGCATCCCCAAAGTACTCTCGAGAGCAACAGTTTGTTGGTATGGCTGGATGGATACTACTCTACTCTCTCTCTTTAGAGATTCAGCTTTAAGGGATTTGTTCTAAAATTTGTCAATAATTGAGGTCGTTTCGAGATAACGAAAGCTTGTCCAAAATGTACTTGACTTACTTTTTCACAATCCCATAGTAATATGTAAAACAACATGTTGACGTTTAGACAACAACTTATAAATTGTGTTTAGTTGAGGGGCTAGAAGGGTAGACAAATTCTATTTTCAAAGGTAGACAAATTCTAATTCTCTTTTGTCTAAAGAAATTTTCAACGAGATTTTCTAATATAAATCCATAATCCGAGATTTATTCGGATTTCTAGACATTGATGAAATTTTACAATTTAATGAATCTTTAAGATTCACCAAATATTCATGAATCTCAAGCTTTGCTGGATCATGGATTAAGGATCAATTAATCTTTCATTCGAAGATTGCAATGCTCTATTATTTGATTGTGAATTCTTATCATACATCGTTATATAAATCATCCAACTGTAAAGAATTCTTCGATGTTCTTCAAAGCATCGCATGTATTCAATACCAACTAGTACACATTTAACTTAACTCACCCTTACGGTGAAAAGCGATGTGTCAAGAACCTAAGGCTTAAACATTTTACTGCCATCAAATGGCATGGAGAAGAAAGAGCCTTGGCTAAATTTGGTTTCGTCCAACCCGATCAAAAACATAACCTAATGGAAATACTTATTCTTCCATTTTTCTACCTACCCTAGTTTCGGCCGCTTACTTTCCGGGCAGAAGGAAATGCTTCAGGGCGCCACCGGTGTCTAAAGAATGTAAAATATGCGACCGAACGAACGATGGATTAGGCTAATTGATTGCTGCAATTAGTGAAAATAGTGGCGTTAGTTGATGACTAACCGAGGGTAAGAGAGGAAGGGTGCGTTATGGCTGGAGTTGTGGTCGATTCTTCACCTGGTTCTGTAGCAAAGGGTTCTGCGACAATTGTTGCAGTATAGGGTTATGGTCGATGCGAAGGTTCGCCCACATCCAGCACTGCCTTCCGAAGGCCTCAGGATCCAGCTCAAAAACCGGTCATTTTATTCAGTCGCCCCTCCAAGTATGCTACCCGCGCTCCTCCTACACCTACGTGTGGGGGGGTAAACTCTCCGCTTCTTCACGACGCGATTGTTTGGACAACATTTTAAATTCATCACATGTTTCCCCACACCGCACTGTGCATCGTTGTCCATCGCGTCCATTTGTGGAACTTTCTCAGTGGCGCATCGAAAAGATGAGACCTAGAAAGCAGTCGTACGTTCATATGTAATTGTGGATGCGTGTGGGTGGGTTCCGGAGGGTGATGTTTCAGCATACTAATGTTGCCTTTTGGTGGTGCCCTGGAAAAATAAAATGTAAACTGTGCAACGAACGACCAAATTGGCGAAAGGAGACAAGTTAAGTCGCCTTAGGAAAACCTTACTTATGTAGATTATAAGTTTTTATTCAATAACTTGGAAAACCTCCCTTTTTTGTCTGCCGGATACAGGAAAATAAGATGGAGTTGCCTGGTGCTTTGTACCCATTATGTTGGGCATCACGAAGAGTTGAGATCGAATTTAAATTTCAAAATTCTACGAAAATTTCTGATAATCTTCTTATGTGGCTCAACATCCCCAAGTGGGACAAGGCCTCTCTCCGAAGAGAGTTACTGTGACCGATAGACGGTATAGTATTAGATCGGTGGTCAGCCGTTCGTAATACCGGGGGGTGCCAGACTCGGGGGATTCGATCCCACACCTATGGCGTGGTGTTTTCTAGCGCTACCGCTGCGCCATGGGCACCCCCAATTTCTGATAATTACAATAAATAAAGCAAATGTTTCTTTTTTTAGAAAATACACCTTCCATCTATTAAGGATGCAAATGTCTGTACAATAAATTTGATTGAGACATGTTTTGTTTCTAAATTTTAAAAAAGGTCTCTGCAAAAATTAGTTCTTTTTCTAAAGCCCAAAAATTATAGGACAGATACTTCGATTGCATTGTAAGCTCTAATCGGAAAAGTTCTTCGATAGTCCGAATTATTAAAAATCTGACTCATCATTTCTTGCGTATCAGACAGTTTCGACCCTTTGATGCTACTTATTTTTCTCTTCATAAGCACTGGTCATTTGCAACAAGGAAGTGCGGACCTTGGTACGCAGGAAATACCCATTTCCATGCGTAAACGCAATGCTGCGACCCTGGGGACGAGAAAGTGTACCGGAATTACATCCACTAGGTATCGCATCGTCTCACTGCGTCTTCTGCATGTGGACGAGAGACTGATCGTGCAGTTCGCGATCGTTTGGAATGGTGTGCTCGGCGTTCAGAAAACTGGGGAAACTGTGGTAGAGCAGTGGCAAAGAGACACACGTAATTCCTTGCGGCGCATGCTTTTGGTCAACTTAAGCAGTCCGGTCACATAACCGTCCCGCGACGCCTTACAATGAATCGTTCCCTTCTCTGCCCGGTCCAGCACACACACGGGGGCCGGCTTGGAATTGTAAACTGTCTCCGATCGTTCGGTGTGTGTTTCATTTTGAAATTCTTTTCGATTCCGAGACCTCTCTCGGTCTGTATTGTTTCGCAACAACGGAGAAAGGAAACATTCCCGCTTTGATGGCGCGCTGTTGTGAAATTATTCTCGCCATAGTTAGAAAGGAAGCAATTTGCCGTCCCGACCGACCACAAGTGCAGCTTTCCATGTCGCGGCAAATGTGTTGCTACCGAATTATGTTCCACCCCAACAAAAACATACAATAAAACAGCGGTTCCAATGGCCGGGCGCTTAACCGACGCCATCGATTGATGCTAATCAAGAAGGTGAAGCATTTGACAATCCGTCTCACCCCCCACTCATCGATCGCCGGCGCGAGGAGAAACGGTAATGTAGCCGCTAATAGCCCTTCTCTCTGTTCGGCTGCGGTTCGGCAGCAATGGCGGCTTCTAAGGCGCAATAAAAAATACACAAACGGGTGGGTGAAGAAGGGAAAAATTGCAGGCAGTGGGAGGATGAGGAGGAGGAGGAAGCCTGTAACCACCGGTCACTGTGGAATGTGTTTTACCTGTCCAAAAGGGGATGGAAGGGTGGCAATTTATGTGTCCTAGACGCCACTTCGTGCACTACCTATGCGACTATCGGACGCTGGTTGGTAGCTTTATTAGTGGCAGGAAGTAAGTGGGGACAGAATTTTCTTAACTATACCAACGGCAATTAGCATTTTCCAGGTATCTGGTAAGGTCAAATAAGCCAAAATGTAAGAATAACTGAAGAATGCACGTACTTTCTTACTTTCGGTTGTACCTTGCCTACGTTCACTTACATTAATCACCGATGATAAAGCCAGGAAAAAAGGTGCGGTATTTGATCACAATTTATCGAAATAGGTTCTCGTGGCCTAATAAAGAGCTGCAAGTGCGAGACTCCTATGCCAAAGGTCTGCTGTTGTGGTACGATTCGCGCAGGAAGTGGTTGGCATTCATCGCCGGCATCCGTCGGATCGCATTTGCGTGACTGAACCAGAGTCCGCTCGGTGGTGGCTCGATGCTGAAGTCAATCGAAAGCAAAAGAGGTCAAATCAATGATCACCGACAGCGCCCGAGAGCTCCTCTGCCCTGTGTGTGTTTGTGTAGGTAGGGCAGGCCAATTAGAATATCGTTGAACAACGCAAGTTGGTGTACGGTAACAGTTGCTGCAAGATGCTTCCCGAGTGATGGCGACGACCGAGTCGTGTCTTACGATTGTTTGGGACCACTTTTCTTATCCACCTCTTGAAGAATAACGACGCAAGCTATGGAAGATGTACTATTTACGTTATCGTCTAGTTTAACTATTTCATCAGAACCATACCTCAGTCTTACAAACAAGATTTTGGGAAAAGGATTTCATAAATGCCTTGATCTTCCGAGATATCCAAGCGTTCATTCTTGTAACGTTTGTAAAAATAAGGAAATTTGCAGGGCGTCATTTTTGGGATAAATTGATCTGAAGTTCCTAGAGGCATTAAGACTGTATTATAATGTCGAACGTTTTGCCTACCACCGGATGTAGAGAACATACGATTCGATTAAAATATAACGGACATGTATTTCTTATTCTCCGTTCGATCTAAAAGTTTCAGAAAGGCGAACGACACTTAAAACGCTTAAGGTGTCAGTTACGATAAGTAATGCGACTGATACTGGTACCATAATATCTTGGATTGGTAAGGATAAGTTTTTTGCTAAGTGAATCTTTCGGTAAGATACATTCATACGAATCTTTCGCAAAGAGTGATTCGATTCATGAACCGAATCTTGAATCCGAGGCGACAGATTCATGAATCTCCAAATTAATCCTTCATATCTTTCGTTGGCTTGGATCGTTGGCCAAAAAAAAGGTCGTGGCTTCCATCGTGCTTGGATCGTTCGACAAAAAAAACACAACGGGTTTCACGCCTTTTTTATGAATCTTTGAAGATTCATCAATCTGTATTATCAAGATTCAGATAAAACGATTCTTCTCAAAGATTAATTAAGATTCATGAATTCTGAATCAGATTCGCACAACACTAGTAAGGATAAATTGAAAAGGATATTATTTCCTCCTAATAATTTCAATATCAATTCCAGAGGTCAGTAAAGAAAATTGGACTGGAATACTAGACATCCACCTTTTGACAGTGACCCAATAGTAGTGGGATGTGCTTTTCGATGTGAAGTCATGAAATTTTGAACCTGTTGGTCGCCATGATATAGCTGAAAGCAAGACACCGAACGCCTCAACTTCCTAATTTGATGAAACATACCAAATTTGCAGTTTTACTCCAGCTTTCTAGCTGCTCGTAAGAAGTAAACAAAATTCAAACCAAATGTCTAACATTTTTGCACGGTTTTTGGCTCTTTAAGTGGTACGGTTCGACCTGTCTATTGATTGATCTTGCTTTATATCGTATGGTTTCAATGCGCAGTCGATGCAGAAGCTATGGGAAGTTTAAAATTTAAATCTTTTAAAGTCTAAAATCATTCGATAAACTAGCAAAGCCTACCTGCCCACCTCCTACCCCCGACTAGCTACATTTTCAAACCATACTTACTCATTATGTCCTGCGAGGGATACCAAGCTTCAAAGTTTTAGGACTAATTGTGCCACCCACTCAGCAAGTGCCTATATCTGTAGCGGGTGCAGTTAACCGTGAATATCGCCACCATCGTCGCGTCATTATCATCATCATCATCGACATCATCACCAACGTCGTCGTGGTCGTTACCGTTCGGGAAGCGGGTGGAGGGGACTACAAAAAACGCCTACCTTTGCATCATCACCGATGTGGCGATATATGTTTGCGAAACCGGATGAAAATAGTCCGTCCGGAGATCGGGCCCGGAGATCGGCGGCAGGCGAAACCAAGGCGCCTGGCGTTATATATCTTTTTGCTGCCTGCTGTATTTGCTTTCTTTCAGTACCACCATTTAACAACGGGGTGGTAGGCTGGTTGACTTTTTACTGAGTTCTGAAGTTTCCTCGGCTTTTACTCGTCACAAACTCGCAATCGGCATGGTCCGTGATGGAGTATAGGCGGAAGTACGGTGCGTGGTGGATGATGCTGCTGGAAGCCTGGATAGATAATCGTAGACACGCGTGCATACACACACAAGCACATCGACACATCATGCCATCTCCACCGATTGATAATATGGTGAACAAATTTTCTCACATTGCATAATTATCAGCGGCAGCAGTGGCTGTTAAAGCGACTCCTCCTGCAGTAATAACGCTGTAAGTGTTTGGAGAAGGGTAGCCTATGTCTGTATGTGTGTGTGTGTGACGATCCGATGCTGCTGCACTAAAACCTGAAGTTAAATTCCGCGAGAACAGAAGCGCAGCAGGTGGTTGGTGGGGGTAGGAGGAGGGGTGGTAGGGTAGTTCAAACACTCGATGTCCGGCTCTTGGCTCTCTAGGTTAGAAGTGCATCATGGAGTGCTTTAAACAAACAAACACACCACCCTCATAAGTACTCGAACATGATTTGTTGATCGGGATTTTAGGGTCCCTGGCAATATTAGCGTCCCTCATTGGGAAATACAGAGACAATGTAGCGAAGTGCCTGTTGTGACCACGTGTAGTGTAAAATAAATTTGTCAACCAAGCATGTTTCCAACCGGAGCCATTTTTCTCCCCCAGAAATCTCAATCCGACGAGCGAGATGTATTTTTCTAAGGCGAAACTCACATTACGCACTTACCTGAAAACAAATTCTGTGAAGCAATTATTTACTACCTCTCATTAGAGGGGGAAAGAAATAAAAACGTGGATGGAACTGCAACACCCCCATCCACCCTTCCATCGGATTCCTTCCCGGTCAGTTGTTCGGCCAGGTCCCGTTCTCATCAAACGCTGCACAATTGGAAGAAACGATTATATTTTTATTTATAGCATCAAACTGCTCTCACACTCTCCAGTGGCCATTCGCCGCCGCCTGCCACCGCTCCCATGCTTCCCATTTCATCCCTTTCATTAAAATACCTTTCATTTTCGCATTTCCGATCGCGTGTTGTGGGAAGGTGGCTAGGGTTGAGGAGGGAGGGGGGGGTGGAGGCTCTATTCCCAGCGGATCACATAATCGATGCGCCGATTGCTCGATGTCGGAACAACACACACCGTACAGTGGTGGCCGCGGGGCTGAAAGGAAGAGGATAGTGTATCAAAGGCGAGGAAAGCATCCAATAAAGCAAAAAAAATGGCTCAACATCGACATCGGCGCGGTCTCCTCCTTCGCACGCGGCGGGGGTCGTGCACACATTTCATTAACAAGTGTTGCCTCTCGACGACGTCTCGTGGAAGGGGAATCCGCGAGGGAGGGGTTCCGAGAGTGCGTGGTTTAAATACTACCCTTCCCGAACCGAAAGGGTCAATGCTGGTGCTAGTGTGTGATTTTAATTCTAACTCTCTCTCTTATCATTTCAGAGTCTTCTACCCGCCCGCCCGCCTGCCTATTAAGGGTTGCTGCACGACTATTCCTACAAGAATACGAGCGAGAGATACTTCGGAGTATCGAAACCGGATTGAGCGAACCTGGAGTGTACGGTTGAGTACACTGAGAACCCGACAAACTAAACACCCGTGGGAAGAAATCTGGACGGCACGAGGAAAAGCGTACATCGCGGGGAACAGCGGGAGTCACAGGATAATTTCCCCAATGAACATAGGATAGAGTTTGTCCAGTAGCAAACAAACACGACGCACGCGGAAGGAATCAACGCCATCACCGGGAGCATCCACTGAGGAGCTGAGGGGAGATTGTTTGGATAAAGCACATTGTTCTGTTCTGTTCAACGCTAGCGGAAGAAGGAAGCGTGGCAGGATATCGAACTCGATAACGCCACCAGCGAGCAACGCACCCCGGTCCAACCATTTACGACGGAGACGGAGGGTTCCCGGGAAACATCGCACCCCATCTAGACGCTGGCTCGCAACGGTGAAGCCCGGGGGGCCGAGTCTCCCGATACCTCACCGGAAGGTGGTGCCACCTGCTGGTGGGCCCCGTGGTCAGCGATGGGTTGCTTCGGCTCGGCCGGATCGAAACAGTCGGACTCGAACAGCTCCGAGGACACGAAGAGCCAGAAACGGCGCAGCGATGCCATCACGCGGCAACTGCAGAAAGACAAACAAGTAACCGGTCGCTCCAGATCCACTGAGAGCAGTAGTCCAACGTTCTTCTACACCCGTGTCCGTTGTTCTTGTTCGTTCCTTCTTCCAGGTGTACAGAGCCACCCATAGACTGCTACTACTCGGAGCCGGTGAGTCCGGCAAGTCGACGATCGTGAAGCAGATGAGAATACTGCACGTGAACGGGTTTTCCGACAGCGAGCGGAAACAGAAGATAGAGGACATTAAGAAGAACATTCGCGATGCTATCTTGGTGAGTATCCGTCGTCCACTTTTCCAGTCCAAATCGAATCCAGTCGCTGTTTCGATGCACTGTTTCACTGTTCACCCATTGTTATTCTACGTTCGTGTTTCTCACACACTATTCCAGACAATTACCGGAGCGATGAGCACGTTGACGCCACCTATTCAATTAGAGAAACCGGAAAATCAGGCACGAGTAGACTACATTCAAGATTATGCGTCCGGTAAGGGAAGGAGTGGAGTGGGATGCTTTCAAGCATCGCCTTTGGCCAGGGACTAATGAATGTTTTCGTTTGCTTCGTTCCACCCCCCCCC